>JAYDZE010082722.1:0-24874 GCA_034509125.1 Monilaria moniliformis
TATATATATATATATATATATATATTAATAATATAATAATAACTAAATATATGTATATATATTTAATATATGCATATTTTATATTTTTACATGAATAAATAAATAAATAAGTATATATATATATATTTCATATATATACATATATTTTTAAAAAAATTTGATTTTCGGTTTTTTGGTTTTTTTCGATTTTTCGGATAATTTTATGATATTTCGGTTTTTTCTGTTCGGATCGGTTTTCACAGTTTGGATTTCGGATTTTTGGGTAATTCGGTTCGGTTCGGTTTTAATTTTAAAAAAAAATGGTTTTTCGGTTCGGTTTCCCAAACCGAACCGAAAACCGAATGCTCACCCCTAGTTTCCACTACCCTCATCCATGCCATCCCGCTCCACCGCTACCCCCACCGCATTCGCCATGCCGGCGGTGCCCTAACGCCGCCCCGCTTCGCCGTAACCGCCATGCCACATCCACCGCTTTGCCCACCGCCTCTGCTATGCCACCCCGTCGCCGCATCTACACCAGCTTCCCTCACCGCCTCTATTCCAGCTGTCTCGTCGCCTCGATGCAGCACCTCTACCATTGGTAAAGCTCCAGCGGCCCTTGCAACCTCTTTTTTGTATAGCATATCTATTAAAATTTTAAGACAACTTATGTGAACATAGCCAACATATGATGGCTATGCAGATGTGGTTGAGGCTTATCAAGATGGCGTGCAAAGATTATGCGAGAAGCCTCAATTCGAGAAGCTTCAACCCGAGAAGTCACATTCTGACAATTAGGAGAAAATGTTGAGTGATGTAGGTGCATCCATTCAGAAGGAGAAAAAAGAATGATTTAGGTTAGGAGAAGAAAAATATGTTGGGAGAAGAAGAAAGAGATTGAGAATAGAATAGAATTGTGAAGATAAAATCTTTGAAAACAATTTATAAGCTTTTTAATGGAATGCTCGATAGGAAAATTTCTTAACTTAAGCGTACCATTGAAAAGTTTATAGATATATTTTTGTATTCCTAGATTTTTGATTTTTTTTCAATTCAGTTATTTTGTATCAATGAATATTTATAAATTATTTTGTATCAAATGAATATTTATAAAGTTTGTCGATTTATGAATATTTATTATGAACAAAAATTTATTCTAATCTTATACAATACAAACGAGGAAATGAAATACAATAGTATCAAGTGTCATTGTTGAAAGAAAAATGCATTAAAATGGACGCACCAAATTGTTCTTCTCTACCAAATCCAGTACCGAGCACAATATGCTCTCGAAAATACTTTCACCGGCTGTGCTCGGTAAAAGTTTAACCGACAGTTAGCGAGTACGTTATGCTCGGTAATGCCATTTCCGATGAATTTACGAGCAGTAACTGCTTGATACTATATTTTATTGATATTTCACAAGCAAGAGGTACTCCAGTATAAACTTATTTAAAACTCTCTATTGGTGATAGGGGTCGGGTTATCGATGTTTTCGCTTTTCATGGGATTCAAATCAGGGTGATACGGTCATTCAGCAAGACGATGCATTTACTATAAATCTTTGCTATTAAATAACTTATAAAAATAATTTTCCATTCTCACGATAATTAAAGATTCTCATCTCAACCATTTCCCATTTCCTATATACACACACATATATACTTCACAATTATTATGCAATCGGTTATTTGAGATTTTCCCATCCAAAGCCACGACAGAAGTGTGATAATTTTATTCATTCACTATTATATTAAGTGTCTTCTCGAACATTAGTAATTTCCGACTCAAACTAAATTAGGATAGTGAACACACTTTACAATAAATAGACTAACTAATAAACGCATCACTTCAAAACAAATTCATGATATACGATATCAAATTTGAAATTAAATTACATGTTTTCAGGAGTTAATTAGTTTAGCAATACTTCTACATTTAAATTGTACCATGTCAATTTCTCTTTCCTATTTATCAATACTACTATTATTTCTAATATTTACATATGTATATTCTTGCAATTGATATTTATTTTTCATAACTCTAGAAATACTACAATAAATAAAATTATATCTTTTATACAAATAAGCATTATTGTGGTTTCTCTTATGGTGCATTCTCTTTCATTGTAAATATATCATGGGAACGATAAGAAAATTTATTCCTTTAAATTTCTCCATTCTTTTCCCTCATTTTCTAAAAAAAAAATAAAAGTTATTCCTCCTTTTCACTTCAATGAAGAATAATATTATCACACAAATAATTTATGATAATACTAAATAGAAGAATAAATAGGTGAAATTCTTTTTTATAGAAAAAAAGAAAAAGGAAAAAAGAATTTTAAAAGAAGAAAATTTTCTTATTCTTTATTTTGAATATAATAAATTTACAACCAAACAAAATATTTTTAATTAACAAAAAAACAAAACAACTTAGCATTTGACTTTGTTTTAGTAAATAAATGAAATTATCGATACATGATATCATATTTGATGTATTGTGATACATACATCAAAAAGACTTTGAGTATATGTAATTGAGACACCAAAACACACGCGCACATTGAATCAAAAACAATTAGAGGAGAAATCGTTGAAATAAAAATGATGATACATCAAACCTACTACACAATGGACCCCCCAAAAAAATTGGTGCAAATTAATATTCACCAACATTCACAAGTGCAAGCTAAGTACATGGGATGTCTCTTACTAATCTCAGAGATGAAGACCTGTCAAGTGTCAGTTAAGAAAGAGAAAAATGGGGAGAGAGAGAGAGAGAGAGAGATACCCAATAATATAATATTATACTAGAGGGAGATATATTTACATTAGTACAGTTACATGACAGAGAGGGAGAGGAAGAGGGAGAGGGAGGGAGGGAGAGAAGGAGAGGGATTGACTTTAGTGAGATGGGCCAGGCCATCAATAATTATGACTATTTTAAAAGAAGCCATTTTTAAGAAATGATTCCTCCACTGTCATGACTAATGATCATAAACAATATGAATGGTGGCCCTTAACTCATCTATATCAACCATTCATACATGGAAAATTCCATTCGTCCCCACAATTGAATTAAAAGTTGCCTAAATGAAGTTATTCAACATTTTCAATGTTTTTTTATATTTCATGTGTTCCTAATCTCAACTAAACTTGCCCCCCCTTTTACAATCTTCTATCTTCTCGAAAATATGAAGCGACTTTTAATCACTACCATAAATCAACCCGCACACCAGAAATTATTACAAAATATTTTTATTAATTATCATTTATTTTTCAAAATTTCAAGAAAGACTTGCTGCATGTGGTAGGCCAAAAATCTTTAGTCACAAAGCTTGATGAGAAAGACTTGCTGCATGTGATAGACAAAAAATCTTTAGTCACAAAACTCCACCCATAAGGATTGGTGCATGAGCAGACTCATGAAGAGGCAGAAAAGAGCTTGTAGTCCTAATCAAATAAATATTGTTTTGATTTTTACAAAATCATAAAAATTTTATCATTTGTGCAAATTATTGTACGAAAGACCATATCAATAAATCAAATTGCAAAAAGTCTTCATCAAGATTTTTTCTACATTTGCTCGTGTATTTTAGGTTTCAAACTTGAGACCTTTAGTCATAAAATACTCGCTCCAGCTAGCGGATAATCTTTGAAAAAAAATTAAACTTTATAATTTCTAGAAATAATATGCCGATGATGCATGTTAAAAAACATTAAAGCTACTCGAGGAAACAGCCCAAATTCTCACCAACTGGTATCTATATCAAACTTCTCCAATAAATAAATTTTACAAATAAAAAGCTTTATAATAATGATACATAAGCCTGTGGAAGCACCCATCGCTTTTCCTTGGCAGTATAAGACAGGTTTTACTTTAATTAATTTGCTTGAGAAAATTGCAGCCAAATTAAACTGGAATAGCACATGACAATGATTTATCCCACGGTTCAACATTTTGTGAAGCAGTGCGTCTGTGCGTGTGCCCACATCATTAAGTAATCATACGACCTGTCCGAAAACACCTTCGTTAAGCATAACATTTTTATATAGAAGTCAACTAACATACACTGGAACAAATGTTTCAACGTTATTAGCATATATTTCAAACGGCTGGGCAATAAGGTTATTGTCATAAAATCGAATTTTATTAACAATTTTTAAATCAAATATATGTGGAGAGGTTCAAATCCTATTAGGCGAAATTTTTTAATTTTATTTTTAATGTAATTATTTTCACTATGAATTTAGTGACTTTATATATTAAGAGCAATGTTTTTAGTAAGTTTTCAATTAAAAATGAATTTTTACATTAAATTACTAAATTCGCTATATAATTTCTTGAACAAAAAAAATAAAAAAATCCGTCACCTCCAGGATTCTAATCCAGGTAAATGTATTGAACGCATAAATACGAATTACGCATGTATAAGTACGTATGCATAAGAAATTCCAATCAAGCACCTGGGTTCGAATCCCATTAGTAGCCAATTTTTTATGAATTTTATTATGCATGAAATTTACTATAAATTATGCAAGTCTAATTCGTATTTGTGTGTCATTCTCAATACTTACGTTAAACATAATTCTCACTGGATCATGCCCCTATTAATCGTATAAAATAGGAACTAGTTTTAGCTTTTAGATAATGAAAATCTAGTGTGGATTCATCATTTTGTTGGATGAATTCGTGGTTCAATGTTCAAATTTTATAGGCGGCCAAAATTTATATTTTTGAACCATCATTTTGCACAATGAATTTATAATGATTCATAACCAATGCATAATATTTCATTGGAATTATTTTATACTTGGACCCACTTGATCCACGCCATATATACATATATATAAATCATTCTTAAACTATAAATTAGGAACCATTTTCAGCCCTTAGATTCTTAATATCTATGGTGGATTCATCACCTTATTGAAATAATTCATCGTCTTGTGTTCGAATTACAAAGATGACTAAAAAATTTATTTTTGAATTCATACAATTTTCCAGCATATTCATACATGCTTCACAATGAATTTATGATTCGTAGCTAATATTTTAAAAATGACTTTTATTTTAGTCGCCCCCTATATATATATATATATGAAGAGGCTAAAATGAGAACTCTTCTTACTGTGAGAACGCGAGAACCATTTCCAGTACTTTGATCGTGAAGATATACGGTGGATGTTTCTCCTCGATTGATGAATGCATTTCATGAATTCGAATCGAAAGAAAGCGGAATTTTCATGTTTTTTCAGTGTAGTTAAATTAATGGATAATGCAGTAACTACATACTTTCAGTGCAGTGTTCTCACATTCGTGTAATAAAATGTTTTTTTATTTGAGAGAGAGAGAGGGAGAAAGAGAAATGTTATGCTACATACCTTATGTGAGCACCATTCGTGAAATTGCTCTCGTTTAGTCCACGTTTGCATTATTTGTTTTGTTTATATATTTATTTTGACTCGAATATATCAAAAATTCTTATGCACGTCATTATTTCTACAAATTACATAAAGATTACAACCCGATTTGTTCATTTTCTCTATAACTTCAAATACATTAATAAAATAAAAAATCGAGCTTTGATTTTTATGTAATTTGTGACATCAATAATATTTTTTAAGTTATTAGAATCAAACTAAATGTATAAAACAAAACAAATAACGCTAAACGTGAACTAAACAAAAGCGGTGCTCATGGATTGTGCTTACATGAGGTATATACCATAACATATATATATATATATATATATATATATATTTGTATGTGATTATATTCATTTCTAAATCATTGCTTATATCATAGCTAAGACGAAATATCAGCCTTAGAATTTGAAGATTACATGGCTAAGATTGATGCCACGTGGCAACCTTAGGATTTCAACATTACACGATTAAGGGTAATTTTGTCAATTAATGTAAAATTAGTTATGAATATCGCATGGTTTCTGCGAGATATGGCGTGACACCCGCAGTTTGCGTTATGCTGATGTACATTCAATGTTATGCCGATGTACGTTCAATGCTATGTTGATGTACATTCAATGTTATGCTTATGTAAATTCGATGTTATATTGCACTCTATTTTCGTATTTGTAATGGCGTCTTTCATTTTTAATGACATCTAACACACACTTTCTCTCTGCTTATATCAAAATTCTAAATTTCATATAACTCTCTAGATTTAAATATTTTTTCACAAACCATATATCAAATTAAAAGTAATTTTATGAAAGTTCTAACAAAATCCTAGTTTCATATGTTAACATGAAAAGAAATGCATGAAAATATGGAATATGTAAGTATCTCAGCGAATTTGCGTTATGCTATATTAAATTCAATATAATGCTGATGTAAATTCAATGTTATGCTTATGTAAATTCATTGTTATGTTGAAATATATTTTCGAATTTGTTGATGGCGCCAATGAAAACCGACAACTACCTTAATTATCGCGGGGTTAATATAATTTTGGACAATTTTATCATATGATGATGTTCTGATGTCTCAGTCTTCCATTTTACAATTCAATTGATGAGATTTGATCTTAGTTATGATATAAGGATATTACACACACACACACACACACACACACACACACACACACACACACACACACACACACATATATATATATATATTTATAAGAAAACACTAATATGTAATGTCAAACTACCCTATTAATACTTAACTAAGACAAAACCCATACCATTTGATTCGAAAATCAAAGGTCAGGATTAGTAAATTGCGAGCATCATTATACTTGTCGGAATATATCATCAAAGGGTTATTTTCGTCCAATGTTAAATATACCGCGTGAGGAAAATAAGGAAGATGCCTAGATTTTCAGAAAAATAAAGTGCAAATCTCCACTAAATGATTCAACACATCTTCTCCAGATACGGCTGTAACATGATTATTTTCACAATATTTTTCTTCTGTAAACATGATTATTGTGTTGCGATAATACAACATTAATATGTATAATGATTTTGGTTTATTATTGTAATGATATTCAATAAATTATGTCATTTTGGTGAGTTTGATTTCTGTTTGATATATTAAAATGATGTATTTTTATTTGTATGATGATATTTTCTCTTCAGTGTAATGATGTAATAGTAATCTGATTACTCACATGATAATGTCATTCCGTAAAGAATGATAACTGTGTTGTGATGATACAAATATAAATAGTATGATGATGTAGTTAGTATTACTGTAATGACGTCTATATTAATGTATACAAAATTTCTATCATATCTCACAATTTACCATATACAAATATTTAATATTAAAAAGATCAACATAAATAAAAAATATCCTAATGTCTCTCTAGTAAAATATAAAATGAATGTAAATCTAAATTCTATATTACACGTTAATATGGAAGATAGAAGTTATCATAATTTTTTATTTCCATATAACCGCAAAAATCACAATTACAATACAATCCTTACTATTAAAAATGATATATAATTTATTGACATATGGCGCCATCTACACGGTTAGATCCTTATATCTAAAGATTATAAAATGATCTTATTTCTCAAATAAGGATGAGTTCAAATTTAAATATTTCAAAAAGATTATATAAAGCACATGTACACAAAAAAATTAACATTCAAATAACATAAAAAACCACAACAACTATAGATAGTAATTAGTTATACATTGATTAAAGTAATTTAATATCTATATGCACAACCAAATTTCAAGATGTGATTTTTTTAATTGATACTGTAGAAATCTAAATTATAAAACTTCAGTTAGATTAAAAACATATATATGTATATATCAACTTTTTCTTGAAAATATCAACATAATTTTATTAACCATTAAAACAAACAAACATAATATCAGTTTATATATATTATATAAATTTGAAAGAGGATAAATTTAGTTGTTTCCTAATTTGAAAATAAGTATTTGTGCTAAAAAATGTATATAACATAAATATAATAATTTTATTTGTTACGAGTTATTTAATAAAATCATTTCATACTTATTTCTAGAAAAAGGACTCAATTTCATAGTTTATTCTATTCAAATTTTGAATATGAACAGACTCTAATTTTTATAATAATCTTTTATGAAGAATGTAATTTATGTTTATTCACAAATTAGAATCCATAAATCTTGTTATTTTGTGTGCTATCTATAATAGATAAAAATTCATGATTTCATTCCCAAATTTATAGCTATAATAGATAAAAGAGTAAATTTAACAAAATTAAATGAATAACCCACCAAATATGATCATAATTGGCCTAAATTAAATGAATAAGATCAAAATCAAATAAAGAAAACAATATAAAGGAAAAAAAAAAAGCCCTAATTTTCATTCTTCTTTCTTCTTCATCCGGATTCCACCTTTTTCTTATAACATATTTCCCATCGCTATTTAGAGTTTTCCTTCCAAAGATCTTCGCTCAATTCCGAAACCAGAATTTCGAGCGCCACCGACACCTCAACTGGAGTCCTCGTCATACTCCTCGAAACATCACAATTAGCAAGTCAGTTGGTTGAACTTATTGGGTTTGATTGAAGGGTTTTTCTTCAAAATCTACGATGAGTTTCTCCTTCTCCATCAACGCGAAATCCCAATCCAATCGACTGAAAAAGCCATCCAATGCCGAGGCCGGTTCTCCCTCCGTCAACTACGTCAGTGAGTTCCGCTCCGACGAACCCCCCCGGCTGCGGAATCCAAGATCAAACCGATTGCTCCAATCCCAAACGCGTGGCGCCCCAATAAAAAGCTTAAAAACCTCCCCAGTCTTCCGCCGATTTCTCAACCGAACGGCGAGGATGCGGCTGTTCAATTCGAGTTGGATCCCAGCTCTAATCCCGAACCAAGCGATACTTCCACGGGTTATGGCCTCAATCTTCGGGAACCCTCGGCCGCTGTGAGCGATGCTCCTAGTGGTAATTATGAAACGATTTCGGATATGGAGTTGAGGAGGTTGAGGGAGGATTTGGGGAACCTCCCGGATGGTCCAGGGTTGGATGAATTCGAAGATGTTCCGGTGGAGGGCTTTGGTGCAGCATTGCTATCTGGGTACGGTTGGAAAGAGGGTAGAGGAATTGGCCGCAATGCGAAAGAGGATGTCAAAGTTGCTGAGGTTACAAGGAAGAGAGATAGAGGGGGGTTAGGTTTCACTGATGAACTTCCGGAGCCAGAGAAACAGATTAGCACCAATGGTAATGCTGGTGCGAATCCTGTGACTGCCAATGGCAGGGAAGAGAAGATGAAGGGCCTCAAAGAGAAGGATACAAAAGGGTTTGTTAGAGAAAAGGAGGTTATGATAGTAAATGGGAGAGAGATGGGTATGAAGGGTAGAATTTTGGAGGTGAGAAATGGTGGAGATCTATTAGTTGTGAGGCTGTCAAAGAGCAAGGAAAAGGTGAAAGTTCGGAGTAGGGACGTAGTGGAGGTGGGTTCGGCAGGGGAAGAGAGGTGTATGAGAAAATTGAAGGAATTAAGGGTCAAAGAGAGTATTATGCAGAGAGATAAAAATGATAGAAATATTGAGAGGAAGAGTGGGCAAGAGAAGTTGAAGTCAAGGAGTGAGAGAGTAGATTGGTTGAGGAATCATATAAGGGTAAGGATTGTTAGTCAGGAGTTGAAGGGTGGGAGATTATACTTGAAGAAAGGGGTTGTGATGGATGTCGTGGGGCCGGGGGTTTGTGACATATCGGTTGATGAGAGCAGGGAGTTGGTGCAAGGGGTGGATCAGGATTTACTAGAAACTGCTCTGCCCAAGCGCGGAGGCCCTGTTCTTGTTTTGTGCGGTAGGCACAAGGGTGTGTATGGTACTCTGCTGGAACGGGATTCAGAAAAAGAGACTGGTCTGGTTAGGGATGCTGATACTCATGAGCTGCTGAATGTGAATCTTGAGCAGGTTGCGGAGTACACGGGAGATCCAAGCGATATTGGTTATTAAGCACAGACTTCTTTATTGTTAGCCTTGCTGGTGTGAGGTATAACTAAAGCCTTTCCTTGTCACTGTTTTACTGTATGCAGAACTTCAAATCTTTCAACTCTGGTGCTGTTATTCTTGAAGATGCAATATTGTATTTCTTAACTATGGAGAATCTCTTTTTACTATGACCTGATGTATTATTTCAACGTTATATTGTCTAAGTTGGTTTTAAGTTAGGAACTTGTGATCTAAATACACACTTGGGACAAAACTGCATAGTATTGTTAGCTCATTCGGGATCTATTTAGTGAAATGCTTAGGTGAAGACAGTGAAGTCCAATCCTAAAGGACAACTGGGTTGCCATTCCCTTAGTGGATGCAGGGGAGGGGTTCTTCCACCTTCTGGAGGAGGCCCGGTGTGTTCCACCACTATGCCAGCACTGAAGGGGCTTCAGGCTTTGGTCACAGCCCCTGTAGCCTCAAGTAATGGTATGGGATCTCCACTGGTGCCATATAAGAAGAGTGAGTATATTAAGGGGTTTTCAGGACTTCCCATCCTCTTCTTTGTGGTTTTAATGTATGTAGCTTCCACCTGTAGAGAACATGCTACTATATCTTGGCTACGATCTGGAGTCCTCTTCAGGTTCCTGAGTTTTCAACCTTGTTCCATAACGATATCCTATCCACCTGAATTTCATTAAACCTATCCTCTTATATAACCTTGACTCACCAAACAAATACTTGTTAATCTATACCTTTTTCTCCTTGTTATTGGTATGTAAAGGTTTGGATGATGGAAAACCATTACAAGTTGATAATTATCAATCTGAATGTTATCTTGTACTTGCTAAAGTTGTTTAATGTTTTATGCAAAATGTCTATTACTTAAAATAAGTCTGATAATTGTGCACTCACTTTATAAGTTACTATATGTAAAAAAGGAAGTACATGGGACACAATCATTCTTGTGGTGGCCAAGGGTATAGGCGGATACCATCTTCATTTATTCTGTCTGTTTCAGAATGACACAATGCTTTAATATGATGTGAATGGGAAGCTTTTTAAGAGAGAAATGAATTGATACCTCTAGCCACTTGTGGAATCAAAACGCATGTATACATGGATCTTGCAAATGTACTTATTGATGATAGCACATGTTGCTAATATGAGTTGGTTTTGTGATGATTGTCGAAGCTGGGACGCAGGCTACTTCATTGCAGTAGCAGCTCTGACATTGACAATATCAAGCTGTGGTGGGTCAATTTGATTGGTAACAGAATGGGGAGTATGGCACCATATGTGGAGTTATGTGGTGGATCATGGTAATAGAATTTTCCATATACCAAGTAATTTGCAGAGATGTTGATGTTCAATCTGTAAGGGTACCTTCATATAATTGTACAGTCTTTTGGGAAATTACTCAGCTCTACAGTCTACACCATAGTTAGAACAAAATGAATTTGGCAAGTCTGATAGGGAACCAATCATAATCACTTGTTATCTGTGCTCAAACATTTCAATTAGGCTAAGTAACTTTTGCATTCATTTGTGCAATTAGAAGAGGATGAAAAGAAAGAAGCAACATTCACGAAGCCAATACCAATAAACTACGACTCCTGTTGAGAATCTATACATGTGACAAAGCCAGATTTTAGAAACAAAATAGCACTCAGAATTACACCACGTGTATAGAAATTCAATTCACAATCACACCACGCTGAAAAACTGCAAACCAGCATACTGCGTGTCCAGCTTTTTGCCGAGCCCGAGCTTCTACCGGCGAGTTGCACCCAGAAGCAGCCAGCTAAATTAATTCGGCCACGTTCATTGGTATCTCGTCGATCTGTACTATAGTACTGTTCGATATCCCACTTTTGACGAAATTTATGGCAACACGCACAAACCAAATTAGTCAATATATGTTAGTTCGATGGCAACAGTAACAGAAACGCAAGCAGTTGATTTAAGAGACCCAGTGCAGTTTAATGAGGAAATGCTCTATTTTTCGAGCCAAGGTTGATCGAAAGCATTTTCTTTTCACCTTTCTTCCAAAACGGCCAGATCGCCCAATGCGGTGAATGTAATGCTCACGGTTGTTAGGAAGATCATAATTAATCACCAAAGATACCTGTTAAGTGTTAAATTAAAACAAATTTATCAAACAAACATTCTATTTTATAGCCAATACAGATATGTGAGATGAGGAACGGATCCTTAAAACAAATAAAAATTCAGAAGATTTAAGACTGGTTACATCATCAATCATAGAATAGCTAAGGTTTTGAAGTTACAATAATCTCTGAATAGAATATGACAATCGTGAAATCCAAAATAACATTGTTGATTAAATTTAAGATACCGCATACCTTCTAATCTAATGTTATTTAGTAAATAGAGCTGACCCTAAGTAGACCATTTTAATGGCTGTCATATCAAGATTTGGTGAACTGGAGATTGTAAGAGAAAAGCGAGTTAAGAGCAACTTCTCATAATAAATACACAGTCCTCTAAAGTTGTGAAAGAAAAGAAGGTGGTATGTTTACCTGTTGGACATCCAATCCCCGTGCCCATACATCTGTTGTGATAAGAACCCAAGTCTGGCCAGAGTATAACAGCCTGAGTGATTGTAAGGGTATCATATAAATCACATGTATCAAATTTCCACTCTTCTCTTTCTACAGTGACAAAGAATTGCCTGTCATAAACAAACATGGAAAATCAAACAAGAAAATTAAAAGTTATGAGATCCCATCTGGAAAGAAAAATATAGAAGCCCGTAATGGTAAAAATAAAAGCAAACGTACCTCAAGAATCAATTCATCACGCTTTACAAGGATACAAACTGGGTCAGTCATGAATTTGCTTGTGATCTCCAATATTCATTTGGAAGGGTAGCAGAGATTAACACCATCTACAGCACCAATTGCGCAAATCAAGTACTATTTAAGAAATACACAACATACAAGATCCACATGAGCATAAGCCACGCGACAAGATATAACCTCAAATTAGTACATAGCTTCTTTTCTTCTTTTATTATGGGAATAAATCTCATTAAAAAAATAAGAGCTAAGCAAGGAAAAGGACAAGAAAAAATGACGAAACCATGAAGAGAGATCTTTTTATAAATCAGCTAAAGATGGTGTTCAATCCAAAGTTTTCTATAAAGAATTAAGAGTGCCATCACAGATTGACATCAAATATGCTTGTGGTGGCTGCAGCAAAATCAACTAAAAAATTTCTTAATTAAGACAGAAAGATACAATTACACAGAAAACAATCATAAGCTACTGGTGCAGGAACCTTATATTCTACTACTTCTAAATAAACCTACAATAGAATAGAAGATAAATCATTGAATATATTTTTTGCTAACAATTGACTACTTCATAGCATGTGGGGCACATACTTGTAAAAATGAATTTAAATACACACATGCACATAGAGATCACCTGAAGATCTGGTGGAAGATATCTGTAGACATCATAAATCTGATCCTTAAGCCCTCTGCTCAACATTTCATCAGACTCATCCTTGCGATATTAAAGAGAAAGCAAATGTGGTAAGAACCAAACCATTATCAAGTTACAATATCATGACATGGAAATTGAATTAACACATAAAAAATTACAGCATATCATGCACAAACCATGCCAGGTACATCTATTGACAAGAAAAAGGAACTCACCAAGATTATAATTTGATTGATCTAGTGCGTAAAGTTCTCCTCTTGATCAGTCACAAACTCTGCCAAGAGTGCCCGACACCGCTTGAACTCCGTGCTCCAGTTTTCTAATATCTTCGCCCACTTTTTAGCCTCCAACACAAAGCATGAGCTTGTACATTTATATAGTCACCAATTGCCAATACTACTTTCTCTGTTTGGGAAGCCAACTCTCTCGTAGGTGATAATATCAAAGCTTGAACTCTGATTTTAAGAGAAAAAACAACATTAAAAGATATCACATTTGATAAACACCAATTAAACCAACACAAAATATCTGGGCAATCAATGTCATGATATGCCGTTTCAATTAGCACACAAACCCAAAATCACGGAGCAAGAAACTATAACCATCTCAATTCAAAACCATAACACCTATTTCATAAAAGTTCCATTCATCAATGTAGCTTATCCGTTTTTATAAAAAAGCAACAATAATCACGGAACGTACACGGAAGACTTGGTATCGACAATCTGGCAAACAGCGAGCGCGATCATGGAAGTCTTGCAGGTGCCGGACTGCGCCTGAGCTATGACGTCACGTCCGGAGATAATCGGTACAACCGCAAGCTGCTGAATAGCGGAAGGCTTTTCGAAGCCGTAGTTGTAGATTCCTGAGGAGATCGTCCTTTGTATCCATCTCGTCGAAGCTCAAAATCGGCTCAACGCCTTTCGAAGTCTTGAAGAAGAGCTTGGAATCGTCATCCATCGCCGCCCTCCGCCGCCATATTGCCTGAGTGAATGGCGCCGGAGAGAAAATATCTGGAAACTTCCATACCGCGCAGACGAGAGCTGAAAAAGCCTAGCTCAGGTTTTTTTCCCCCCAAAATCTATTATTGCTATTTTGAACTCGGATTTATTGCAAGCTAATTTACACTTGAAATTAATCTTTTTGGGATAATTTGGATTGATCTTGGTTTTCAGATACATTTTATAAATTATTGCAATAATAATATCATTTTTACTCATAGCAAAATAAATATATTAAATAAATTTAACAATTGAAATACGACGAAACATGGTCTTATTGTAATTTGACAAAAAATTGATGTTTACTCGTCATATATCACTCTCAAAACGACATATATAAGTATTTAAATTGAAGTGATATGGTTGAATGTATTAAATACACCTATCTTGCTATAAACTAAAAAAATGATATTAGTATGATAGTATCTGTCTTTACATTTTACAGTTTCTTCTCAGGAGACATTTTTCAGTTTCTAAATAGTTTATTTTGCATTATTATCATAACATTTGGTCTCAGACTCTCAGTTAATCTATCAAATTAAAGTAAGTCTAATTTGTTAAAAAGTTGATGCATTAATTTAATTGTCAATCAGCTCTAAAAACAATTAATACAATACTTCTCGAATCAGATAAATTAGCTTGAGTGAGAGTCACACGATTCCAGTTATTCCAATTACAATGCAAGATTAATATTTGCTGATGAATAACAAATCTTGTTTTCATGCTTCATCTTCACTGCTCTCTATGACAACTAGTGGCTTCTTGTTTTTCTTAAGAGGAGGCTCCTCATCTATCTCATTCTTGGGTTCATAACATTTGATTTCATCCAGAATCTTTTCACCATATTTCTCAGCTTTTACCTTTCCGATTATCTTCTCCAACTGTAAATGGCAAATACCAAACAAGCAGTGTGAGTTTCAGAAAGAATCGCAGCGTAACGAGGTCTACAGTAATACACGCACAACTGCAGCAGGCACGCAGAAGCACACTAACAACCTCAAGGAACGTAGGTAACATAGAAATAAGAGTTAGCAAGCGCACCTCTTCCATTGATTTTGGCTTCTTGTCGCTCAGCACGCTGATTTGCTGAGTGGATAGTATTGAGTGAGGGAAAATCCCTCCATCAAGCAAAGCAAGCTCCTTTCGTAGTTCATCAAGCTTAAATTCCAGTCCACTAGATCTGCTGCGCTTGTTAGATTTCAAGTTAGTCAAACTGCTTTTCTGTCCAGAACGAACTTCAAGCTTGACTGCTTTCTTCCCTGCAAGTGACACGAATACATAACACACTCGAATCAACTGCGTCATTTGCTACCAAATTTTTGTCATGAAAGGTGATTCGTAGCTGTAATATCCAGCATCTGTTAAGAACACATTATTTGATTTGGTTTGCCTACTTCATGCTGAGGCACAGTCAGTAATGCATTGCTTTAAGATAGAAAAGAATGCAGAAACCTAGCAGGTTAGATATGCAATGGTAGTTCCATGCGATAAGATGGTTAGAGGCAACTAAATACGCACTAAGGCTCTAAGCATCCTTACCATGCAATACTTGCTTTGCTAAAGGTCCCACTGTCACATATGCATTAGTGGTATATGGAGTGTGCTGGAATTCTTCTTTCTGCACTAGAGGAGCAAGTTGTTATGAGCAAATGATAAAAGTTCATGAAGTCAACTTTTACTCAGAGGGCAAAGCACAAGGAGATATATGTATGATCTGGGAAACTATCAACCAAACAGCAAGAAACTTGAAGAACTTTTCCTTCTGGGAATAGCATTTTATTTAGTTTTCAGGACCGAAACAATTTCAGCAGTGCATCACCAGAATTATCCAATTTATTGTTTCATAGTCCATCGTCTATTATTATTTGCACAAAATTCACACGTCAAATATCACAACAGAAGGACATAGTTGCAGACCACTCTCTGCTGTTTTAACTTTTAACAGGTTAGAGAAAATGATGAAATATATTGAAGATCAAATATCAAAGGCTATTCTCTGGAGTAGGAAATGGTGATTACAGAAAAAGAGAACTGGAACTGAATTGTACCAGAACACGATCCACTACAAGTTGAACTATCAATTGTTCCATTTCCTCCTTTTTTAGCACAGGATCTGCACGAATTCCAAAAAATTCTGAATGGCGTAGATTTGTGGACCAAGGCATCAAACACAATACAGGACAGGGAAAAAAGATACCAATCAAACTTGCATTTTCACCTTCCCCCGGACAAATGTATAATTTCATGGATTTAGATATTTGTATATGTGTGCACAAATCATCTGCTGAAGATGTTTATATAGGTCAAAAGACCCAAGAAAAATGTGTTGTTTGGATAGATCAATCAATATCCAGCAAATAAGTTTTTTCTGTCTGTAAACAATCTCTTAGGCAATATTTCTTTATCTTAAATACTTTTTCTTACTCAATTCTTTCCTCAAAAGAAACATAGACATTTTCCATTACATTTTAGATTAATACACCACACCTCCCAACACATCATATCAATTTTTTCTTAAATTGCTTTGAGAAACTCCCAAAAATATGCTTGGGGTTTCTTATGGTAAGTTGACAAGCTCCACCAATGTGAAAAATCATACAGTTTTGACTATTGATTACATTTTCAATCCTGAAAATTTAAGGTATATTATTGAAAATAGACAAATAAAATGTCAAAAGATTGTTAGCATCCAAAATTGAGAACAAGAGAATCAATTAGCAAGTTTGTCGTGGTCAAAGAAATCAGGCAACTCATATTTGGACCATGAGAAGGAACATTATACATTAAAACCATCAGAGAGAAACATACCCGCATCCTTGTTTCTGATCTTCATCTTGTCAACTAATTGCAACATTGTTGCCCTTTGGTCTTTCTCTAGTATTTCTTGCAACATTAATACTAGAAATTTTGCATGATCTGCATTCCATATAAATATTTAGATATAACTCAATCACATATGATCAGTGTTGACATGAGGCATGTGTGACAAGTCAAATCAAATGGCTATAGACCATTATCAGGTTAGCTATCATGTTTACAAGGTAACCAGAACCCAAAAAGGAAAAAGGCCATTCAGTTTTCTCAGCTTAAATAAACTATTAAATCAGGAAGTAAGAGTTTTTTAGTCATAAAATCATATGAATATACCAGATACATCTAGCTCCTTGATCTCATTATTGGAGGCACAATTATCACACATCCCTGAGAAAAAAGAACAGAAATTTAGATGGGCACTTCTGTGGGAAAGAGCAATTGATTAGATAGCAACAGCTAGCACTAAGTTGTACCATTGCAATCTAGTAAAGGCTCCGCAAAATGCTTAAAGATAGCTCCCCGCCGACATTGCTGTTTAGACTGTAGAAAAGAGATGAAAGCTGAAACAACAATTGCAAACTTCCAGAAAGCAGATAAGCTAGTCATATTAAGACTTTGGAAGTCTACATTTTTCTATAACCTTGATATACAAAGACCACTAAGTAAGAAGAAAGACCATCAAAATCCAAGATTGTAGTTGTAGCAAATCAGAGTAGGACCTAATGTTAGTCCATGGTAGCCTTTATTCATAATTTCATATAATTCACTTGAAGGAACTATTCACTTTCCTACGAACTAGTCAAGAGTCAAGACAGATGGATGTCCATGAATACAACAAATGATAGAATTGCCAAGTAAGCACTTCACTGATTGTCATTTTGGAATTATACCTATAGATATTTGAAAACATAGGATGGGTGATGAAAAGCTAATAATCTTAGAGGATAATCTCAACTTATAATCTTAGTTTCTGATAGAAGATGTTTACCAGACAATATCGCACAATGTCATACAGATTTTGCAACCCTGCATTTTCGTAGAAAACCATTGAGCTCTGCAGAAAAACTGTTAACATAAGATTCATAATGCTGTAGATATATGAGTAAAAATCACTAATTAATTACCTGTCGAGGAACATCAGCTGGTCTAAAGTATAGCAAGCACTCAGAAGGAAGTCCATCTCTTCCTGCTCGACCACTCTCCTGTGATAAGAGAAAATTAGGCTCTCCAGTAATACGATGAATAACAAATATGAAGACCACAAAGGCAAAAACTAAATTCACTCAACACAAACCTGGTAATATGTCTCCATTGATTTGCTTAGGCTGTGATGAACAACAAACCTGACTACAACCAGCTTCATAGTTAAACAATCCATAAAAGGAAATCTCTAGTTATCATGAATGCATAAAAGGCCAGTAAATACATAATTTGCATTGCCATATTTATGCTGTTCGAAAACTCAAAACTCATCAGTAAACTAAATTTCCTTTTGACAGATTTGGAATCTTTATGAACCAAGGACATAACATGTTTTAAGGAATTCAATCACTCCATACCTCAAAGGGATAGCAAGAAACTTGAGTTCTTTGATATGTCATAATTTCTAAATTTTAATTTAGAGGAAAAGTTAGTCAAGACCTCAACTACTCCTCTTCCTTGAAATGACTGAATCTAAGTCTTAACCACAATGTAAGGAACATAATCATTTTAGTTACTAGCATATAATCATATAATCCAAGCGAGTCTCCAACTTTCAGCGTGATAACAAATTGAACACAAGATACTAACCATCTGGCTTGTTGATTCCCATTCCAAAAGCCACCTGCACTACATCGAAGACCAAATTGGTTTTGTTTCACTACACAAATATTTAAGTAAGAAAATAATTGAACATACCGTGCCAACAATGACTTGTAACTTGCTGTTACTCCACCTATAGTATCATATCACAAATATAAACCAGTTAAGGCAATCATATCATAGAACTAATAAGCATCAGATTAGTCAGAAATTGAGAAATAGTTTCAAACATTAGAGCCCAAAAAGATTATAATGCGCAACTTCAAGTTAAAAAACAATAGGATAATCTAGTGCATATGGATTTTCCTCATGAGGATAGTCGTGTTTGATACTGTATACCAACCATCATGTTGTACACTAGTGGTCCGTCCATTAGCAAAACTCCAAACTAAAGTATAGCAACTTAAGGGACAGGGGAAAAGGTATGGTCTGATGCCCCCAGAACTCAGTAAAGACTCCTGATTCAAAATTTGGAAAGCGCTAATTCATTTCCATTCAATACCAGATTCCTATGTAATGACTGATACTCACCCAAACCATCTATGTTGTAAAGAAGCAATTATTCATCTTGTTGTTGTACTGGATTAAGCAAAATGAGAATGTACTAAATTTGGCAAAGAATACACATTTCTCAACCTAAGATTTCTTAGGTCTAGCAGCAGAACTTCATAGACGCAATACAAATGTCATGCATCAATAAGCATTCTTAAAAGTGTCACTCCCTCTAACATGAAGAAGCAAATTGACAATTAGTACCTTGTATGAACTTTCTCGCGAGCATGGACATCCATATCCGCATGATAATAATCAGCAGTGATTCCCCTCTCTCGCAATTCTTTTGCAACCTATAATTTATGGATGGTTAATAAACTAAAAAACATCAACAAGCGATTTTGCAAAATACCAAAATCCAACCATCATCTTATCCAATCCTGGTTAGATATGGTAGAACTGGTCACCGAACACGGCTTCTAATTTATTGATATCGTCCTCAGAATGCACATTACACAAAAATACATGCATAAACTGTTACTAAGCAGTTCTTGTGACCAATCTTCATGCCAAAGTATAAAAAACACAGGAACAAAAGAAAGTTATCGATCAAAATCTAGTTCTGGATAAGTACTACATCGGGCTGGAAGTTCCTATGAGGCAAAGAGATTTAGAAGGCAGCAAATCAAATAATGCCAACTAAAAACTTCATATCCTTATCAATGCCCCCAACTGATGCTCCTCAACCATCCTGTACAAAAACCTAGAGACAGTTTTACTGAACAAAAAATTAATATCATCACCAAGCAGTTTAGAGAAAGTCAAAAGCAAACTTAATTTCTCAGAGGAACATGACCAACCAGTAAGGATATAAAATATTGCATACCTGTTCACACTCTTTTCGAGAAAAGCAATATACTATCCCAGATTCTTTATTTGGATATGATGTTTGTATGAATTCAGCTATGTCATCAACCACTGACTTTGCAAGAGATGATTTTTCTCGTACCTGTGAATCATTTTACATTATCAAAGAATAGTAATTCAAGATTTAATTCACCTAACTATACTGAAACGGAAGCAAGAACAAAAGCAAGACCATGTAAAAGAGATTGGGCCTGTTGACCGAACTAACAAACTTGACACATCTTGGAATATGTAGCATATCAATCAGATCTTCTTGTACTTTCTTTGTTGCAGTGGCCTAGAAACAAGACAAAATGAATGACAGAGACATCAAATATTTAATAACCTTCCAAGTTCTTATGTATCAATCAAATCAAGAACAGGACATACAGTCAAAGCAACCATGGGAACATCAGGAAACTGAGTCTTTAATATACCAAGATTCCGGTAGTCTGGACGGAAATCATGACCCCATTGACTACAGCAATGTGCCTCCTGGAAAATGAAAAGAAAAATATGTGCCACCAGATATCAGCAAGCAATTACCTTACAATAAGCCCCTCCAGAAAAAAAAACTGCAATTAGAGTGAACGGTCACATTGATTACAAAACCATAATACAAGAAGTTGATAGCGAAGTGTAAAAATTGTCACCAAATTGTTTATATGGAGAAGGTAATAATTTAAAATAATGTAACCTAAAGTCCAAATACCAAGTTTTCTCATATGGGTTAGCTAGTCCAAATACTGTTTCCTCATCCAATATTAATTTATGGGGCAGTGCACAATTCCATTCTTCAAATACTTTCTGATAATGGAATCTTCCTGTTGCCCAACATTATAAATAATTTTTCCAATTCTCAAGTGGCTCATTGTTACTCAATCTCACAGAAATCTAATTGTCCTATTTACAGGTCAACAATATTTAAGTCTTGCTACCAACACCTGAATCTGACATCAAACTCAAATATCAGGAGTCCTAAATAACTCAAAAGAGAAGTTTACACAAGATTGCCTCCTTAACCTCAGAGATATATACATCAATTCAACTACCAACCGGCCCTCCCCCTTCCCCCCAATAGAAAAAGAAATGAATAAAAATACTGAACACACCAACATGGGGAAAAAAGCTGCATCGGTTGTTTCATGGAAGAGTTCAATAATCAGCCATTCATAAACTTACATCAATGGATATCAGAGAGAGCCGACCAGCATGATGACACTTCTCCAATTTTGACATAAACCGCTTGCTTTTTGATATCTTTTCTGGAGTGACGTACAATATTTTCAGCTCTCCTTCCCCCTTTTCTAGGGCTTTATAAATGAACTTCTCATCCTCCTTGTTGGTTGTTGATGTTAACATGAAAGCTTTGATACCCAGAGCAGCCAGACCCATTACCTGAACAAATGAGTAAAATCAGAACTGCTATTCCCTAACTTTAAGCCATTCCACAAATATCCATTGAACAAAAACAACCTGGTCCTGAATAAGTGACAGCAAAGGGCTGACAACAAGAGCCACTCCTTCTCTGAGGACTGCTGGAAGTTGGTAGCACAAGCTCTTGCCTCCCCCAGCTGCCATGATCACTAAAACATCTCTCCGACTCATGATTGCATTTAAGATCTGTTTAGAGGAGACCATGAAGTTTGACATGCAATAACTGAATAAATTTACTAACTAGCAGCTCATGAATTGAGATACATTTGTTGTTTCATGTCATTGAATTACTATAGATGGAATATTTTTTGTATCAAACAGAAAAAGGAACATGCTGGAATATGTATATGTGTTTTGATCCCAAGCAGAATACAAGAACCAGCAGTTATCACTTTCATTAGCATTTAAACGATCAATCTCCTCTCTGGACACAAAAATGGGTTTCGTTCAGGAAGAGCAAAATTACCAGCCTTCCAAGGATTTAATAGACAGGAAATATATAATTGAAATCAACTGAAACTCTAAAGAAAGGCAGCAAAAAAACAATGCACGAGGATTCTTCACTGAGATAGCCCAAAATCATGTTGAAAGTTCAAATTAATTGTCTGTAGGAAGAAAACAGCTTAAAATCATATTTTGATAGGTTTCTCCAACCTCTCGCTGATTTGCACGATATGCAGATATACCAAAGACATTTAGCCTAACATCATCAGCTTGACAATCCCATTCAAATGGCCCAGACCAGTTCTCCACAGAAACAGAAGCTTCATCTCCTCCATGGCTTCTAGATGACTCATTATGTTCCAGCAAAGCTTTAAGTTCGGATTGCCTCTCATGCAACATTTCCTGTTGTTCGAGCAACGCCTTTATTTGCTCTGGGCAACAGCATAAAAGCAGAACATTTAGAAACTTAGCATCACCAACTATATTGCTCATACAACCTAAATTCAAAAAAATCGTGTATTTAGCTACATTAACTTATGGGATTTGAAAATCTTAGACCACTGTAAAACAGAACAATCCACCAAACATGGAAAAAAAGTAGTGCATGTGCAAAAAACAACAAGTGTTAAAAATGTTTGAGATATATCGTTCTAGGATTCAACATGGTTTAGAGAGTATAAAAAGAAGAAACAGTTGATTGTACGATGAAAAAATGATTATTGGAGGATACCACATTTGAGTAAATTTGATTCAATACAGTTATTAATCCATCCCATTTTTTATTTTTTTTGCCAAGCATACAGAACAATGGAGGAGAGTGCCTAAAAACAATAATAAGGATATATGTTGGGGAAATGATCAAAGAAAAGCAGCAGAATTAAAATATAAGGGAAAAGTACCTTGAACATCCTGAAGCTCCATTTCAACGCCGAGAAGCTCTGTTAAAATTTCTTCTGTTGTTCCCATTTCACCCTTTTCAGTATTAATTTTCCTGAAGAAGTGAACGAAGTTCTCGAAACACGCTGAAAATCGAAAATGTTCACTGTTTCGCCGCGAAATTTTTCGTCTCTGTATTTTCTGCCGAAGAAAAGGAGGTGAAATTGAAGAACATTATTGGGCCTCCAATTCAAATCCTCAGCGTCGGCCCAATAGCATCTACAAATGAAATGAATCAAATGATTATCTAATTCTAAGAATCATATCTGAGTTTGGTTCCATTTTAAATTGTACATAATTTTAAGAACTTTGATGGAACCACATGAATTTTTTTTGAGAAAAAAGGTACGAGATCTTATTCCGAATTATCCGAAGATACAACATCCTTCAGCCAATCCGGGCATACTCCTCTCCATATAACCTTATCATCTATATTACTTGCGTAATGCGCCAAACAATGGGCGGCTTGATTAGCACTACGGTAATTATGATAAACTCCAAGAAGAATGCTTTCTCTCGCGATTTTCATGATCGCCTCAATGTCCTGCGGGAGCCATTCCTTCCCCTCCGTATCATTAGCCATAATCCGGGCTGCCAATAGAGAATCGGTGTAGACTTCAATTGGCATGATTTCTTCAGCTCGAGCAAAGATAATCCCGTCGACGATTGCCATAACCTCTGCAATCATAACATTTGATTTTGGAGACGTCCTACGGGACATAGCGCCTACGAACCGGCCTAAACAGTCTCTGATTATCACTCTGACTCCATAAATGTTTGAAGTTGGTTTAAAGAGGACGTCAACATCCACCCTATATCTCCCCGCCTCTGGTGGCCTCCAGCTCTTTCCACCACACTTCACGCCTAACTCGGTGTTGGCACAGTTTATTCTTTTAGCATTGTGAATCCTTGTAGCAACACTCGGCTTTCATCTTCCGTCGGTGGGTGGGTGTGCTGATCATCATTATGTGTGAGTCTACAAACATAACGCCAGATTAGCCAAGTTAATATGCACCATACCTCATATTCCTCACCTCCCCATTTCTCTCGAATCGCTTCCGCCACCTCCTTCGCATTCGGTCTCGCCCCCTGTCCTTTTTGAAGAGTAACCCAGAATCGGCTTCCCTTCCATACGCTCCTTATTCTCGGGCATAAGAAAAGAGCGTGAGATGTGGAATCCCAATTGCTCCTACAGAAGCGGCATATACCATCCGTTGGGACATGGTGATTGTGCAGGTTCTCCTCTGTTGGAATGATATTCTGGAACATCCGCCACATAAAGATTTCGGTCTTCGGAAATAAAGAGACTTTCCAAACGTATTTTCCCCACCAAGCGGCATTGTCCCGACTTGTATGCTCATGTTGCTCATAAACACCCATCTGAAGTTTATATGCCGTTTTCACCGTAAAAATACCTGTGTCTTCAAAACACCACTATTGTTCATCTTCCCGTGATCTTTCAGCTATCGGGGTATTTACCACAGCTTGTACTTCGTATGGCAACATAATGGATTTAAGCTTCGCTTCGTCCCATTCGCCATCTTCTGTGATGAGTTCCTTCACCGTTGTCTCCCGGCTGTGATGGGGTGCTATACCTTTTATTCTTCCTTCCCGAAGTCCCGTAACCCAGCGGTGAGCGAACACCCTTACTTTACTTCCATCGC
>JAYDZE010082833.1:0-24869 GCA_034509125.1 Monilaria moniliformis
TTAAACCGTAGTCTATGCCCAGGAGCATAGACTACACCATCAGTCTCTACGGTTTTTTTAACACATAGACTACGGTTAACAACCGTAGTGTTTAATACATCATATACTACGGTTTTTAAACCTTAGTCTATGCCCAGGAGCATAGACTACACCATCAGTCTCTACGGTTTTTTTAACACATAGACTACGGTTAATAACCGTAGTCTATGAGCGTTTTTCTTGTAGTGTGATTCATGGCTTCGTCATGTTTGAGTGTGGAATAGAACTCTTTATATGGATTGGATATGAACGAATAATCCGTTGGATACAATGATCCAAGAACCTCACGTATAAGAGGTAGACAGTGGTTTTTCTAAATCGAGAATCCAGTTTGATCACCTTAAGAGCACAGAAACCCTTGACCCGTTGGCTATATAATTAGTCAAGAATCTTGGCATGGTTGAACGCCACAAGCATAAAATAAATCAAGAAAAAACAAGAACTACATAGAATTCACCAAACTTCAGCCATTTAATGAAAGAATATGAAATTGGATGAGAAATATGATGTAGTTTCTATAGAATATGATGATGTAGTATTTTCTTTTTTCAACTATATAACTTAATTTCTTTTTATTTTTGTTTTTTTCTTTGTTTTTTTTTTTCATTTCTAAGCAACAACAAGATAATGAATATGAAGAAGGTGAGATAAAGATAAGTAGCTGGATATCTTTTTTACTCGTTTTTGTATATAAACAAGTAAATATAAGAAATGAAAAGATAAAGTTTGGATCAATACCAGATTGTTGTGATACAAAAAATGTTATGGGTTAGATATGCATGAAGGACCCGTTGTATCCATGAACACCAACTATAAGAGTTAGGCAGTAGTCTTCCTGGATCGAGAATCCAGTTTTATCACCTTAAGAGCATAGGAAACCTTGACCCGTTAGCTATATAATTAGCCAAGAAACTTGGTATGGTTGAACGCCACAAGACTTTGCTCAAGTGTCTTGATAAGTTCTAAACAAGTGAAAAGCTCAACAAAGAGAATTTAACTCACAAGACAAACACCAATTTTCATTTATAATCAAAATGTGTCTCAAACATATGATTACAAGTCTATATATAGGCTAGAAAAGACTCTAGAGAGCCTCACACATTCAAGAATCTTAAGACACTTGAATAAGCCGATAATATCCAAAAAGTAACACGTAAACAATTGATGTGGCTCTAGGAATTCAAAAGCCACTCATTAAACACAAAAAGTAACACAAAATAACTTTTTTATTTTAACTGCTCACATTTGGACGAAAATGAGCTTTTATTCTTCAATTTGAGCCTCCAAAATGTGATAACTAATGAGGCCACACTTCAAATGTAAGTTAGCTCATCAACTTCAATAATTTCCACCATTTGACCCAATGTAGATTAGTCTTATACTTGATCTTTTATTTTAGTAATTAAAAGCATCATGGGCACCTTTATTTTCTTAGCTCTAGCTCTTGTAATTGGCCCACTTCGAACAATTAAGGGATCCATCTTGTTATATTTAGGCAGCCTGGGTGCTTCTCCATCATTCCCTTCTTTTTTCAAGAGGATTCATCCTTGAATCTAATTCACCAAAGTAAGAAGACAAATCGAAAACATTGAATGTAGCACTTACATTATATTCACCTGACAAGCCTAGTTTGTAAGTGTTATCATTCATTCTTGCAATCACTTGAAATGGTCCATCTCTTCTTGGTTGCAACTTGGATTTTATTTTCGAAGAAAATCTCTCATTTCTCATATGTAGCCAAACCCAGTCTCATGGCTCAAAGACGACATGTTTTCGGCCCTTGTTAGCTTGCTTTGCATATTGCTCCATCATCTTTTCAATATTGGGCCTTACTTTTTCGTGCAATCACCATTTCAGCCTTAACTTTTCCGTCAAGACTTGCACGTTCTTCAGTTGGTATTGGAATCAATCAAGTGGACTTAATGGATTAAAACCGTAAACAACTTCAAATGGAGAAAAGTTAGTAGGAAAATGAACACTTCGGTTATAAGCAAATTTAACAAAATGTAAACATTCTTACCAACTTTTCAAGTTCTTTTTTTTTTATATCAAAGTTCTAAGTAATTGAGACAAAGTTATATTAACTACTTTAATTTGTCCATCAGTTTATGGATGACAAGTAGTAGAAAATAAAAGTTTATTTCTCAATTTATTCCGTAACACATGCCAAAAATGACTCACAAACTTAGCATCTCGATCACTCATAATAATTCTATGAACACCATGCAAATGAAAATTTTCTTCAAAGAAAAAATCAACAATATGACTTAGATCATGACTCTTGTGACATGAAATGAAGTTTGCCAATTTAAAAATTCTATCAAACGTAAATTTCCAAATGCAATTTTGCAAAACAAGGCGTTTCAAACTCATGAAAGTACTTGGCGCATTAGCTAAACACTCATGTAGACCATATTTTATTTTGAAAGCAATTTTCCACTTATCACTTTCTTGAATTCGAATTTCATAAAAACCACTCTTCAAATCAATTTTGCTAAACACAACCACCCCATGCAATTCATAAGCATATCATCTACCTAGGAATATGATAGCGGTACTTTAACGTGATTTTGTTGATTGCTTGACAATCCGTACACATCCTCCACGATCTATCTTTCTTGGGTACAACAATCACCAGTACTGCACATGGACTGATACTCTCTCGAATCTTCCATTTCTCTAATAATTTTTGAACTTGCCTCTGGATCTCCTTAGTCTCTTCAGAATTGGCTCCATAAAGCAGGTCGACTTGGTAGAATAACTCCAAGAACAAAGTCTATTTTCATGCTCAATACCTCTAAATGGAGTTAATCCAGTTGGCTCTTCATCCGGAAAGACATATTCAAAATCTTGCAAAAGAGAAACAAAAGAACTAGGCAAAGATGGGGGTTAATTCATTAGTGCTAAAGAATGACTATTTGTATATTAAGATGTACACACTCTTTTCTTTGACTATTGCACTCTTGATTTCTTTTGCTCTCACATAGATGTTCTATTTTTTATTTTCCCTCATTCTTACTTTTCTCTCGACTCTTTTTTCACTCAGTTTTTTTTTCAATTTCCTCACTATTTTTACCCTCAACCTCACGAGCTCTCCTTGCTTGAGATAATATCTGTTGGTCCTCTTGAACTTATTGTGATTTCAAAGAAACAAGCAAGATAGACTTATTGTGCATGAAGATATAGTGATTACAAAATCCATCGTATGTTACCATTCGATCAAATTGCCATGGTCACCCCAAGATAATGTGACTAGCATGCATTGACACCACATCACAAAGAATTTCATCTTTATAATTGCTAGTAAAAACGAAACTAGAACTTTGTTTGGTAACTCAAATTTTCCACATTCATTAAGCCATTGTAGCTTGTATGGTTGAAGATGTTTTTCAATTGTTAAGTTCAATTTCTCCACCATCTAGAAACTCGTCACATTGGTACAACTACCACCATCAAAAATCAACATGCATTGTTTACCTTGGACTAAACATGTTGTGTAGAAGATGTTTTCCTTTTGTTGATCATCTTTATTTAGTTGCATATTTAGAGCTGTTCGAACCACTAAATGCTCTCCATCTCCTGTTCAATCTCCTCCAATGAGTCATCTTCATCGTCACCTTCACATTCATTTTCATGTTCTGTTTCTCCATTTGGCTTCAAAATCATCACCCTTTTATTTGAACATTGGGATGCAATGTGTCCAACACCTTGACATCGAAAGCATTTGATATCTTTATTTCTAGTAGTAGAAGTAGAAATGCATTTGTCATTTTCAACTTTATTGAACTTCAATCTTGACACTTCATTTTCAGGTTTAGAGGCTGCCCCAAAATATAATTCAGATGAAGTCCACTCCTTCGGCATTGAAGATTGAAACTTGTTGGAAAACTCCTTTGCAATGTTTCTGTCTTCTTCGATTGCCGCTCCACTTTTATTTCCATGTGAACCATATCCTCGAACTCAACATAGCGTTGAAGGTCCACGACATTTGCAATCTCCCTATTCAGCCCACATAGGAATCGAGTCATAGTTGCTTCTTTATCATCTTCAACATTTGCCCTAATCATGGCAACCTTCATCTCTTTATAGTACTCATCAACAGATTTAGTACATTGATTCATAGATTGTAGTTTTTGATACAACTCACGAAAATAATGAGTAGGTACAAATCTCTTACACATTATGCTTTTCATTTTACCCCATGTTGAGATTGGTTTCCCTTAATGACGTATTCTATTTGTTGTTAATTGATCCCACCAAACTATTGCATAGTTTGTGAATTCAATTGCAGCCAGTCTAACCTTCTTTTCCTCGGAATAATTGTGACACTCGAAGATGAGATCCATCTTTCATTGTCACTTCAAATAAGCCCTGGGGATTGCTCATTCCTTGGAATGTTGAGATCTTCAATTTGATGCTTCCTAAGTCACCATTAACTTTATTTTGTTGTCTTCTTCTACCTCCTTCTCGTCTTTAATTTTGATGCATAGATGCAACATCATCTTCTTCGTTGCTCTCCTTTTCCTCATCACGTCTTTGTGTTGCATGAAGTTCCAACCGCTCAAAGCGATCTGTTATGTTTTTCATAATATTTCCAGACCTTACAAATTATTGTTGCATTGCTTGCAACACAAATTCAATTGGATTTTAATTGTTACTTGTATTTTCCATCCTAACAATTCACTCGTGTATCACACAAAAAAATATATCCTCACAAGAAAACACTCGTGTGGCACACTTGGCTTTTACCTCCCCTCAAATAAACTCACCACTCAAGCCTTTTTCCACTCAATTCTCTTGTAAAGAATTCCCAAGCATAAAATAAATCAAGAAAGAACAATAACTATATAGAATTCACCAAACTTCAGCCCTTGAATGATAGAATATGAAATTGGGTGAGGAACATGTAGTTTCCATGGAAAACGATGATGTAGTATTTTCTTTTTTCAACTATATAACTAAATTTCTTTTTATTATTGTTTTTTTTTCATTTTTTTTTCTAAGCAACAACAAGATAATGAATACGAAGAAGGTGAGATAAAGATAAGTAGCCGGACTTTTTTTTCTTTTTTTTTACTTGATTTTGTATATAAACAAGTAAATATAAGGAATGAAAAGATAAAGTTTGGATTAATACCAGATTGCTCTGATACAAAAAATGTTATGGATTGGATATGCACGAAAGACCTGTTGGATATAATGATCTAAGAACACCAAGTATAAGAGTTAGGCAGTAGTCTCCCTAGATAGAGAATCCAGTTTGATCACCTTAAAAGCATAGGAAACCTCAACCCGTTAGCTATATAATTAGCCAAGAACCTTGATATGGTTGAACGCCACAAGACTTTGCTCAAGTGTCTTGATAAGTTCTAAATAACTAAAAAGCTCAACAAAGAGAATTGAACTAACAAGACAAACACCAATTTTCATTTATGATCAAAATCTGTATCAAACATATGATTACAAGTCTATTTATAGGCTAGAAAAAACTCTAGAGAGCCTCACACATTCAACAATACTTAAGACACTTGAATAGGTTCATAATACCCAAAAAGTAGCACCTAAAAAATTGATGTGGCTCTAGGAATTCAAAAGCCATTCATTAAACACAAAAAAGTAACATAAAATGACTTTTTATTTTGACTGCTCCCATTTGGATGAAAATAAGCTTTTATACTTCAATTTAAGCCTCCAAAATGTGATAAGTAATGAGCCGACACTTCAAATATAAGTGAGTCCATCTACTTCAATATTATTCACAATTTGGCCTAATGTAGATTGGTCTTGTCATGGACTCCTTTACTTTCTTAGCTCTAGCTTTTGTAAGTGGCCCACATTGAACAATTAACGGATCCATCTTGTTATCCTTAGGCAACTCAACTGTTTCTCCATCAATTCCACAATCTCATTGTTGAAGTAGAACTTCGGTTGGTGGTTTAGGAAGTGCTTCCATCCTTGAGCACGGAGAATCTCAAAGATTTTTAATGCTTCTATTATCGTTGTTTGTGAGAAGTCGACTATGGAGTCATGATGAGTTTTGGGCATCTTCGACTGGGTTTGGTCCTTCTGGGTGAATTGACGCCCTTGGATTGTTTTTATTGCTTTGTAGCCATAGTAACTGCAGCAAGCCTGATATCACGAAAGTCGAACTATTATCTATGACACTATCTTCCGAGTTATAAGAACAGGTGAGAGATTGAATGTGTATGTATTTTCGAGAGCTTCATGTCATGATTTCTTCTTATTTTCATACATGTGCCTTTTTCATATATATGATCAACTGATATATGTATAACTGTCTTGTGCAGTTCATTACTTATAATAAATGCCTCATGATGTTTGATAGTTGCTCTTATGGGCGTATTCAAATAAACCAACAGAGGGGAAGAAGCCATCTAAATGGGTCGTGTGGGAAAAGTGTAGATCATGGGAAATAAGCCATCTAAATGGACAATAATCGTGGTTTGCATGAGCGCATCGAATTTGGAATGAAGCGATTGCTCTCCCTAAACGCACGCATTTGTCAGCGGCGGACGCAGTTTATTACTTATAATAACTGTCTCATGCAGCTTGATAACTGCTCATATGGGCGGATCCAAATAAACAAACAGAGAGAATTCCATGAAAAGTGTAGATAGTAGGAAGAAGCCATGTAAATGGACAGGAATCGTGGTTTTCATGAGCGGGTCGAATTCAGAATGAAGCGACTGCTCTCCCTACACACACGCATTTGTCAGCGGTGGATTGTTGCCTTTCCTACTTGCGTAATCGTAGAAAGCGGTTTCACATTTTACTTTCTCCTATTAGTTCTTTGATATTAATGAAATGTGAGGATGATATTCTGCGCATTAAGGAATAAAACTTTACAGACTGAGAAATAAATTCAAATTATTAGACTTATATATACATGAAATAAATGTCGAGTAATTAATGCTGAATTAAAGTTTAGTACTAGAAATTCTTACTAATCAACTAATTTACCCTTGTATTAGTGCTTGTCTTTTCAGCATTTATTCATAGTAGATGTTCCCATTTGAATTAATGCTCCTCTTTTTGGTAGCATTTATTTCTCAGGGCTCAGCAGTCCTAAGTTTCCACATAGCATGTTAAAGCGATCTTCAACAAGAGGTTTCGTGAGAAAGTTTGGTCTTTCTATATTGGTGTGAATTTTCTCAACAATGACATCTTTCTTCTGCACGTAGTCTTTGGGGCATTTCCACGTGTATTGGGTTAAGAGTGATTGCGATAGCACTTTGACCGTCACATAAGATATATATTTTTACTTGTTTAAACATCATAAACCTTTAATTCTTAATTTAACCAAAGGATTTGTGAGCAGCAGCTTCCAGAGGCCATATATTTTGCTTTAGTAGTAGACGTTGCTACTGAAGTCTATTTCTTGGAGAACCATGATATTAGTTTACTTTAAGGAATTGACATGTTTGTGAAGTAGACTTTCGATCTATCCTACAACCTACAAAATTAGAGCGATTTTTAGTGTTTATTTGAGTATCTAAGTATGTGTTTTGTTTAGGATCTATGGAATAGCATGCACAAACTCCTATTATGTATTATATATCCAATCTACTATTAGTAAGGTACAACATAGATAGAATGATTGCTCAGTATTTTGTATGATCTACTGATTTTCCTTCAATGCCAAGTTCCACCTTCTAATTTGTATTCATTGGGATCATTTCTACTTTGTTGTCCTAGACTTAGAATTTGTTGATTAGTTTCTTGATGCACTTCGTCTCACTTGTTAAGAAGATTTATGTCGATTGCTTCACTTGTAGTCCCGAGAAGAACTTCATTTCTCCCATCACAGACTTTTCAAGCTTCTCCGTCATAACATTAGCAAATAGCTTGCACAATTTTTTAGAGCAATACTCTTTTGGCGTTTTAGCTAGAGCAATACTCTCTTGGTTCATGACCGGTTCTGGAGACTTAGGTTCTTTGGGAATCTCTAACTTATCAGCATCTTTCGTTTGGTTATTTTGTCCATCATTAGTTTCATCATCTTCACTAGGTCCCTAGATCAGTTCTTCGCCTGTCATGCTGAGGAAAGTGATTGGTTGATGAGATTTTGATGTAGGGTTTTGGGTTACGTTGTTCAATGTACTCAATAGCAGATTCATCAAACACAACATAAGGTGTTACCTCAACAATACAATATTATTTATTAGAAACACAATAGACTTTCCTAGTTTTATCTATTGATGAGTAACCGAGAAATACTCATTGGTCGGCTTTGCTGTTAAATGTTTTTAAGGGAACTTTACCATTATTGTGGACATAACACAAACAACCAAAACAAACGAAAGTGTGAGATAGAAGGCTTCTTGTTATTCCATAATTCCTATGGTGTTTTTCCATGTCTTTATGTTATGAATTATCAGTTTTGTGTGTAGCATGTTGTATTGATTAATTCGGCCACAAAGTTCAGTGATAGTTGCGAACTGGCTAGCATTATCCCTGCGGCTTACTCCAAAACTATGTTTCTCCGTTCAACAACACCATTTTTCTGAGGCATTCGAGTAGCAGACGCTTGACGTTCTATTCCGTTTGTCTCAATATACTTTCGGATGAATGTGTTTAAAAGCTATGTTTCTTGATTCGATCATATGGTCATGATCGTCTACTTCTTTGTACTGAGCCTCTTTAGTAGTATAAGCAGATTCTCCAGTGTTTCACCTTTTCCGTACAGAAAGACAGCCTAGGTAAATTTTGAAAAATCAAATATAACTACAAGAGTACACTTTTTACTGCTATAATTGACTGGATTTACTACTTGTTGAATCCTACACTTGGCAATCCATCAACCAGTGAATGATTTGCCAGTTTGCTGATGGTCTTGAAGTTCAAGTGGTTCAGCCTTTGAAGTCATTGCCAATTGACTTCTTGAGAGGATTTTGCGAGTAAACATGTCTTTGGTGGACATTATTCCCATTGGACAACATAGAGATTGTCTCTTCTTGATCCTCTCAGCACTACTTTTTTGACCTATCGTTTACTGTTAAAAATGTTTTTTGAATTTGGCAACTAAATTGACTAATAGAAAACAGACTGTGCTTAAAACCAAAAATATAATCGATATTCAGAATTTTAGTGGTATCAAATCGAAAAAGTACCTAAGCCTTTAGTGATTTTTACTGAGTTGAAAGATATTCCTTGCAGCCTGTCATATGTCTTGAACATGCACTGTCAATGAGTTACGAACAATTTTCGGTTGGGATATCTTTCTTACTCTCACAGCTGACCAGTGCGACCTCAAGTTCATTGAATCTGTTGTCAAATGCCACCACATAATTGTCTTCAAAGCTGCTAATGTGCCATTGTACTAAGCACAGACTCTCATCATCACCTCGGAATAGCTGCTTGAAAATTGCTTGAGAAACTGGACGAACTGTGTTTCTCAACTACATAGGTTTTTTCTCGGCATATTTCTTGTCATGCTTAGACCTTAGTGTTTGTGCGTTGGTTTTGGGCAGTCTAACTTTAAGTGTCGTTTCTTCTCAAAGTTGCAACACTCATTTTCCTTTGTGGTTATCATGCATTTGCTGGATTTTTCATCAACACGATCATTGCTCGATCTTTCCTTGCGGCTTCTATACTTACTGCTTTTGTTCTTTCCATGTTTGCTAAACGTTTTCCATTGTATTTCTATTTTCCTGAAGCATTTGACCTTAAACATCTCTTCAATGTTGCTTTATCATTTTTCTTTAAGAGGTTTTTTTGTTTCTTAGGACTTGCTCTTTTCAGCTTTAAGAACTACTACATTTGAAGCGTTAACTTGGATTTCATCTTTAGATGCAATACCCTTAGAAGGTTCAACTGGCCTCTTGATGTTGCATTAATCAACTTTTAGTACCGCAAATAATTGGTCAGTAGTCATGTTATTGAAGCATGGCTTCTTCTATTACACTACTATGCAAACCTTCAATTGAGCACCTTCAAATGCCTAGTGAACTATTAGGTTTATTTCTTGCTAAGTGTACTCATCATTTCAAAGAGAAATTATTTTGTTGGCGATCGACGCAAATCTCACCTCCATGTCATCAATAGATTTTCCATTATTTTATTGAAAGTTGTCAAACTCTTGATAGGCTATCACCGATTTATTTTGTTTAATCTCTTCAAAACTACAATAGAGAATCAGTAGAGTATGCTACATCTGCTTTTCAGTATCATAATATGTGATCTTTAGGACATAGGAATTTTGCATTGTCCCGGAGATTTTGTTCTTTGCGAGATTATCTAGCCCATCTCGCTTTCATTCTTCAGAAGTGGAATCCGCTTTGGTTTTAGGCTTGGTAATGTCAGTAGGCTAAACATCTTTTTCAGGATTATCCAGTGGATCATTTTCTTCAGTTACGATGATCCGTTTGGTGATGATATCCCACATACGATAATGTTTAACTATCAGGAAGTGTTTTAGCCGGAGCTTCCATATCTAGTAGTTCTCTACTGAGAATGCATGCAACTACAGAGCTGCTAAAATTTCTCTCTGTTAGAGTATAACGCAGTATGCATTTTAAAGGTTTTTCTTCGATCTATTCATACGAACCGTTTATAAAAATAGCAATTCTAGTGAACCATTGCTCTGATACCACTTGTTAGTCCTTGGCAAGTAGGCACAAACACATGGGGTGAAAAAATCAGTAAGGGTTTAAATTTTTTTCATCAAGTCTTGACTCTTCTATTGTGATTGATAGCATTTGGATAACTGTGAGTTAAGCTTCAACACTAATAAGTTGTTTAACAAGGAAAATATTTAATTCTAAGTGATGTTACTTATTGATACTACTGAAAGTTTTAACCAGCAGACCAGTTGGACTAATAAATAACTTGGTGCGAAATGTGATGGTTAAACTTGCCTTACTAAAAACCTTTATGTATAGTCGATTTTACACTTAGTCAATATTATACTATTTCATTGATATGGATTGCTATTCCATTGAAGGAATTTCCTATACTTCCAAGGATCTCATATGATGGTAATTGGAATTAAACACACGCACTTCGCTCAATCTGCCTTAAAATGCATATAAACAGACAATAGAAACCAGGTAAAATCGAGACCCTAGACACATTCCTAGAGTTCGAATATTAACCCTGTTTGTAGAGTCTTGATGTTGATTTTTGTAAGATGAGGGCTTGCAACTCCCGTCAATCCACCAATCCAACTCGTCCAGCAACCACAAATCTTGTCAGCAAACTTCAGAGCCCTATTTGGACTTTCAAACGATCCCCTTTGCTTTTGGAACGTATAATAAGACCTATTTGTGTTCGAGAGAGTTTCGCATAAACATCTTACATGCCTCAATAAGAGTCATGTAGAACAAGTTACATCAGTTCACGAAAAACTACCAGAAATTGTTACCTGAGGGAAATTGCTTGCGCGAATTCTTTTCGACGTTTATTCATTCTCAAACATGAATTGATCATTTTGTCTAACATGGATTTAGGATCCATCTCTACTAGAGAAATCTTTTCAACCAATTAATCATGTGGCATATTACCTCCTATAGCTTGAATATTGAGTGGACAATATTCTATCAAGCTGCATAGCTAGGGTGGAGAACAATAATTGATAGAACTTGCATTTCAAAGGGAAAAAACGTCTTTCATCTTTGTAGCAGCTCTAATTTTCGTGCCCTACCCCCATATATAGGGGTTGTTTGGTTAGGTCAGGTATTCAAAGAAGGATTATGACTGGGCCTCATAATTGTATTAATTCTATTAAGTTGAGCCCAACTTAATTAAGTCCATTAATATTAATTGACTTCACTATAGAATTAACATTTCCAATATCTATAAATTAATTTAAGCTTGTTGATAGCTTCAATTAATTAATCTCTTTTACCAAGAGTGGTCTAGTTCAAAAATATTATTTATTATATTCAAATAAATTCCAACCGGCTGGGTTTCATATAATAAATTCATTGTCTCGAACATCTCTTGGGGACATTATCAACTCGGGTTCTCCCAAGACATGATTATATATGATAACAATACTAGCACCGCTAGTCATTAATTACCACTACCTAAGGTAATGAATTTGGGTGACAAAAAACCCTCACCTATTGATAAGTCAAAGCAGTGCATAATAAATATTGTATGCTCAATGTTACTTATATAGATTAAGAAATAAATAATCACCTAGATCTTATACTTCATTTACACAGCATCGAAATACATATCTCACTGTAATCCATTTCAGGGTTATACCACACTAGTGCCATCAGTTGGCCAAGATAAGCAAGAACTTTAGATAGACACTGCAACCTTTCACAATAGATTGTTCAAGTCGATCTAGGTTGTGAGCTTGATTTTCTTCTACGAATAACTGACTAAAAGATCTTCTATGATCATGGATCCACTATCCAATCTACAATGTTGAATTATGACTTTTTTGCTCAATATATGACTATATGTTTAAGAATAAGCATCCATAACCACAAAAGGCAAACCATGTGACACTATTAACCTCTTCTCATTCTGTAGGAAATAAGGCTTTCAATACAAAGCAGCTCAAAACATGCTTTCCAGTTTATAAACCCTAACATCCATTGCTAGACCCATACTGGAAAATTACTTGGAAGATTTGTTGTTATGTATATACTTGTGCTTTGTGATGATAGTTCAATAGCAAGAAAGTTAAAATACCGAAATATAAATGACACAGGTGTTTTAAACGGAATTTACAGGGTTTGATTAAACGGAATTTTGGGTTGTTTCGAACTTAAGAATAAACTACAAAAATTAGTTTGTTTGGATATAGGCTTGTGATGTTACAAGGATAACCTACATGATCAGTTGAATTGCTTGATTTAAAATAGAGATTAGATTCAGAGGAATTACTTAACACTTGTGGAATTCCCTTATTCAAATACGCTTTGAGCTTTGAGAGTTTTTTCTTGAGAGCTTCATTACTTGTAGATTCGATTGTGTAACGTTTTGGCAACCTTCAAAGGTTGGGGGTTCGTCGAGTATTTATAGAATGCAACTTGAATAGTTCCATTAGAAGAAGCACCAATCAGATCCTTTTTGATTTGGAACATCATACCACTTTAGGTCTGTATCCTTGTCTTCTTCCTGGAATTCTGGGATATTCTACAGATCTTCTCTGACACACGAAGTCAAACACAGAAGCTTATGTGACTCCTTGTTTCTAACCAAAACTTATCTTTATTAAGAAAATTTCCCAACACGTATCTAAGCCTGAGCTAGTATATATTACTCAATCTCATCCATCCATCTTATTAATCCTATGGTCCAAACAAATCACATTTTCAAAATTGTAGACTCGTATTTAATCGTAATTTAATTTTGTTATGTTATGCAAAAAAGCATGCATGTTGTTAAATCAAATTTACATACAATTGAATATAAGTCTATATACTGTTGTACAAAAACATGCTTAGAGATTGATTGCTTTAGACATTATTATAGTTTCATAATTCAAAAGAAAAAATGGGCTAATAGGAAAGAAAACAAATTATCAACATATGAGATTGATTTGACCAGATATTGAGTGAGAACGAGAGAGACATATGCAAAAATAAGAAACATGCATATTTATATTTTAAAGTATACAAAATTCGGTTGAGTAGTATGTAGATTTCTCTTCCTGTAAGAATGTCACTTTCGCCCAAAAATTCTCCCCCATCCTACCACATCCCTCTGCAAAATTTTATGTAAACTACTGCCACAGCCATGCAAATCTCTCTATCATCCTCAATTTTCTCCCAAAAACTCCAATCAATTTTTTTTTCAATTTATCCTCAAATTTTCAAGAAAGAATCCGAGATAGCGTTGGTGGTGCAACCTGAATTTTGATAAAAAAAATTGAAGAGAAAATAAGATAGAGAGACGTAAAGAAGAAAACTTGGAGAGATTTGCAATATTACATTTCTAGCCTTTGCTCCATTAAAAATAATGAATAATCAGTTGCTACATGTCGCTTATCTAGTGTGTCGACATGCACAGACATACCACAATCAAAGGTTCCGATTCTATTGCTTTGGGTGTGAAACAGTGTTAAACAGTGGTAAACCAAAATACCTAACAAGCATTAGTTCTCTCTGAAAATAAGGTGATCAAGCCACACCTTCTAGTTACTCTACCTTGTTACGACTCCACTCCAGTCACTAACCTTGCCTTCGGGATCCCCTCGTTACGGTTGTAATCTAGATTGTTACTAGATACTGGCCTAAGGATAGCATACTACTAGAACCCAACACTACATACATGCATACATACATACATACATACAGCGGCTAATATAATAGCTTTTAGAATATAAACTTGGAACCATTTACAGCCTTTAGATCATGATGATCTGCAGCAGTGGATCATATATGAATTAAAAAAAATGAAAATTATGTCACCTTTGAAATTCAAACTCAAGACAATGAATTCATACAATAAAGTGATAAATCCATCGTGACTATTTATGATCTAAGGAATGACATGATTCCTAGATTATAGGAGGACGTTCAAATGTGTCACATTCCTTATGATACATCCTAAATACCGATCCTAGCCATTACTATTTTATGATGAATAGATGTGATGACATTATCACATTATATATAAGGAAAATGTTAGAATAGTAATTTATTTATTTTTTGTAATCACCATCATCTAGAATTAAGGGATTTTCTATTGACATGATTACGTAGTCTGATTTCTACCTGATTTATAGTCGCTAAATTGATTGAGTGATTCACCATAAATATAATGAAAACTTCGTCAAACAAATTCTTAAAAGTGGACTTATACTTTACTAAATCCAAAATCGCCAGCTCGAAAAAATGCAGAATATAGAAGAAATTCAGGAATGCCCGATTAGCATAGCTTGTCTGGGAGGTAAAATCATCAGTTACGGTTAAATTGCAGTTTTTTTTTTCACTATCATTTCTAGTTTAATATCCTTGTTTTTTTCTTCTTTTGCAAAAATTTAAGTTGTACTAGTTGCATTGAAGAATGGCCAAAGGACCGGAAAAAAGATTTCAGCGTATTGGAGGAAGTGAATAGTAGTTGTGAGAGAGAAGATTGCATTGCCCGAAGACATTGATTTCTAACCCCTCGACATTAGAGGTTTTAGATCGTTTCATATTTATTTAGTTGCTTTTCATTTATGTTTCGCCAATTAATTTTTATTTTATTAAATCATGATGGTTAGTAATTGCAAAACCTAATTCGAGGGTTTTTGCATATATAGTGGTATTGTTTAGCGATTTTTGTTTCGACATGGGATGAGATTACATATATATATTTCAGTTTTTACTGAATTGTTATACGTAATGTAGTGAATCGGGGTTTATGATCAAAGTTGAATTGTGATATGTACTGTACAAGATTAGTGTTTAGGCTTACTGAATTGATCTTATTAATAAGTGAATTTGCTTATCAATATTGCTCAGGTAATAGAAACGTTGTGATACATATGTGATACAATAAGTTTTATTCCAGTTAGTTTATTATACATTCGATTGTAACTGTTAAACAATTGTAATTATTTTTTATATTTGTGTTGAACTCGTGACTTATAATTACATTTGTCAATTTTTTTTAGAAATACACAACATTAAAGATTACGTGTGATAAACATCGTACTAAATCGATCTTATTTTTGGGGGAACCTTATCCCCATTTTTTTTCCTAGAATCAAATTTTGAATTCGAAGATGATCCGATCGAAAGTATGTTCATACCTGAAATTAACATTTCTCTGGTACTAAAGATTGATAAAAAAAAATTGACATAGAGAAAATACATTTGTTTTATGTATCGTATGCTGCAGCCGATGTCTTTTCCACACACAAATTCGCACTAAAACATTTTAGGGAGGGTATTGTTCGTTCAATTATTATTGTATGTTGAAGTGAAGGCCAAATGACAGTTGTGAATGCGATAAAAAAAATGAACAAGATACATTAAAGCGTAAAATGTCATCTTGTCACACTGTTGGGCTATGATTCAATTTTATGGGAACCAGGTCGTATAAAGTTCGTAGATGGACACAACCATAAACTAGTCTATGGTGAGTACCATAGCCTTACAAAGAACTTCAGAAATGTGAACATCGAGCATCAAGTAGTTGTTGCAAATGTACGAAGTCCAATATTGAACTAGTAAATGTGAAAAGGCTATTCAGTTTACCTAAATTCCTCATTGAATTAACCCAAATGTCCCATTGGATTAACCTGATCCACAACTGATATAAACCTATACTAAAATTCATAAATATCTGCTCGATATAACTCTCTATACATGTATTTTACTTGAATAACAATTTAAACTTAGATATGTATTACTCGTACACATACCTAGCTAGCTAGCTCTATACAGTTATTTTTATGCTTGAAATCACCTACACAATCAACACTTTTACTTTTAGTGGTAATTAAAATGATGTCGTGTTGTCCGAAGCGACATCATTTTGTTGCCACATCATATTTGACTTTGTCATATCAGTTTGATTTTGACCATCATTGGGACAATTGCGAAATATTGAAAGTTATGATTCAAATTTACGGTTTCAAAATTTATGGGATTGGGCAGAAGTCAATGCACAATTATGATTTAAATGGAAATCATCCCTACTTAGAACTCGAATAACGCAATCGACTTACTTACTAGTTCAAATAGGATGCAATTTTACTAATCTATAGCTTATTAATTCGCGCTCTATAATGCACCCAATGTTACGTTTCCATTTCAATAAAATAACCAATTTATATTTGCAATGAGTTCACAGTCATATGTCATACAATGTAATGCTTTTTTTTAGATAGATGTCTGCTAAATAGATTCGTTCATCTAACATAAACTCATTTAAATTTCATATGACTTCAACGTTACATAACTGCAAATTCATTGCCCTAAAAGAGGTATTCTGTTAAAATTTGGTATGTTCAGCTAGATTAACTTACTTTTACACATAATAACTCTTTAAGCCTCGTATATGGTTAGCCAAGATATGCGTACTTAGCTACGATTATAAGTAACGCTAAAGCTAGAACAAATATATCATTTTATAGGTTAACAAAAAATCCAGTTAAAAAATGTGGCTATGATTTTCTCCAAAACTACGACAAATTACGAGATAACTTTAGAGCAAATTAAGTTCGGACACAAAAAATTTACCAAACAATGATGCTCAAACATTTACAAATCGATTATTCAGTAACTCGGTATATAACCTCTGCACACTTATCGCCACTTCATCCAAAACATTATTAGCGTCACATGCTAAAACAGACAGACAATATTGAACACGAAAGAGTTTTAGTTGCTTTGACGATCTTGCCAACAAACCACTGCTCCTGGTTGCCTGACTCCTGCCCTTGTAGGTTTCCATGTAGCGCATAGTATGAATACTGATGTCTGTCTTGTTGCTTCTACCGCCCCTCTTCAGTAACATTACTCTACTTGTTGCCATAATATTTCACTTCTTGAATAGGTGATTTGATTTCAAGTATACCGACAGCTGACCACGTTGCAAATCGATTTAATGGCAATTAACAATTGTGTTTATTTGGTCTAACACACTCATATGTATACAGGATTAAGTTTTACAAATTCATCATATTGGAATTAGTATACATGTTTTATACTAACAAACTGACTAAAATAGTCATGTCGGTTCATCAGCGAACCAACTTAATTTACTAGATCCATTTACGAATTCACCAATAAAACATAACCATCAATACTTATTTTAGAAATGTAAAAAAAAAGGTTCATGTTATTATACAGATGATATTGTTATTCCAACAATGTGACCTATAGTCAGTTCACAATATTTTTTTACCAATAATCTCTCTGAAACAACCCAATGTAAACCAAACCCAAGTTCACTAAAGTACTTATGCAAATTCATCATTACACTAAGCTTAATTCACTAATTTGATTAGCGCAATTCACAAATAAAACATGTCAATCAATAATATGAACCTTATGTACAAAAAACAAGTTAGCTTATTATAAAGATTTCATTTGGTCAAACACTATTACCTACAGTCTATTCACTAAATACTCAATCATGTATCACTTTGAATCAAACCGTTTATAAACCAAATATGAACTCTTTTAACACATAGTCGTAATCTATCATTGTAAAGTAAATATTGTTCTGGATTCAGCAAATGCAGATAATATATGAAAATTAACTGTCTTAACTTTCAAATCAACATTATTCAATATGTTTGGATGATTATATAAAAAAATGAGCACATTTGACAACCCTCAGTATTAACAGGAGAACACATCAATATTATTTTGATAACAACAAAGTTCATGTGCATTTAACTTACAACATGAACAGAATGGTAGGCATATCATAAACATAGAAGTAGTATTAAGCTTTAATAGTCAGTTCAACATCTGCCGCTATCCACATATGGAATGCCTTTTATCATGTACTCAAAGAAAAAATAAACTTGATATTACATTCAGCTCGCAGCAACCTCAGTAGCACGCATGAACGTATTTAACTACTTTATCTTCGATAGAATTGGTGTTCTCTTTGTCTTGTCATATTATTTTAACAACATAAATAATTAATATAGACAATGGATAATACTAATTGGAGAATATTCTTAAAATTGTCGTATATTAGCAATATCATGTATGAATATATCAAAACTAAATATCAATGAAATTTATCTATAAAGATTCTAACATCGTATACGTCTAATTCACTGATTCAGTAATGCAAATTCAGTGGAGGATGCTACGTACGTCCAATTTACCAATTTATCAAAGAATAAATATCAAGTAATAGATATGATACTCTTTACCAAACATTTAAACTTGTATTTTCAATCAAAGACTTTCACCTGTTGACATAGATTGAAAATAATTACAAATGAACACTCACACACACACACACACACACATATATACACTCATCAAATTGTGAAATACAATTCATTTTGCAATATACTTTTCGCAATTCTGTTAATCATTTACACAATTAAGTTAAAGACTCGTATTTTCCAGTGTTTATAATTCAAGTTCACCTTTTCGTTAATGGAATTTAGTAAACGATGACATATATGTCGAATTCAGGACATCCTTTATGTTTATTCACTTATTCACTTATTCACTTATTCACTTATTCACCTGTCGCACAAGCATCATAATTTTGATTAAATCGACCTATGAGAATACTCGGTTGGAACTTACTATCAATCTTGCAACTCAAACTCTATGTTGTCCTCATGGCCCTAGACGTAAAACAGTGGTTGGTTAACTTGATTCAGATTAATAAGTGGTAGGTTCACCAAATATGAACAACTGGCATAGTGCCAAAGACGATCGGCGAAGATTATTTTTTGGTAGAGAATACGTCAGTTCACTATTATAGTTTAGAGGTTGAGAATGAATCTTTTACCACTAGGGTAAAAATCTCTGCAAATCAAACTCGTTGATTTTTTGAATTTCCTTTAGTTAATATTCACCATATACCATTGATACCCTTATTTTATCGATAAAATAATTGAGATTTGATTTATCTTTTCTATTTTAATCTCAATTTTGTACGTTTATTTGAATTTAATTAATGGTTTACATTGGTACTATGGATATATTTTAAGTGTTCTAATCCCAATGGCAACAAAATTTTAATAATTTTTTAGTTTAGCTAGATTCATGGCTAATGCAGTTACTTAATACATCTAGTGTAGTGTTCCCATATTCACAAATTAAGATTTATTTTTATTTTTACCAACTCATATATATAGAGAGTTAATAATCACCAAATACCATTAATACCCTTATTTTATTGATAAAATAATTCAGGTTTGATTTGACTTTTCTTTTCTTAATCTATATCTTGTACGTTTATTTGACTTTAATCAATGGCTTACATTGGTACTAAGGATATACCTTAAGTGGTCGAATCCCAGTGGTAGCAAAATTTTAATAATTTTTTTTTAATTTAGCTAGATTAATGAGGAATGCTGTTACTTTACACGTCCAGTGCAGTGTTCTCATGTTCGTATGATAAGATTTATTTTTATTTTAACCAATATATATATATATATATAAATAAATTTATATGTAACTAAGCCCCTAATGCATAACTAAGACTAACATAGAACCATTGGATTATAAAATTGACGGATGTGATTTAATAAATATGCGTTTCATTATAACAATACATCACACTCAATAAAGGCTACAATTGTCAAACCCAAACGATACATCAACTTTAATTATGGCAGTTCCCGATTCACGTACATCGTATCCGCACGATATCTCAATCATTAATGAATGCAAATTTTTAGTAATATCTACATGCATAAGACATGCAGTGATTCAAACATTCAAAAGTTGTCATCAAACCGTAAAAACTGTTCATCTTTCGGTCATTGTCTTCTTCAACATACAAAGTCATCTTCTTCAGCTTGGTGTATTAGAGTAGTCAACACATTGGTTGAACACAAAGAAAATATTATTAGACAACACTCCATACATCAGTACATTGTTCGACCGAAAGGCAATGAAATGATAAGAAAAAAATTATCGTCATCGAAAGGTTAGTTCTTGATGTATATCGAGATTTTAAAAAAATCTCGCATTCTAAACAATGTTTGTCGACATGCAATGACTTCTTTTGTAGGATTATATCGATTTCTTCATAAATGATGTTAGCAATTAAGGAAAGAATAAATCACTTTAAAACCTAAAAGTCCACCAAATCTATAATTACTTTAGATATTTACTGATAAATTGGTTGATTATATTTGGATTCATGTAATGGACAAAGATCAATAAACTATGATGTTTTTTTTTATTTAATATAAACTACTAATAGCTCGTCTGCATGAACGTCTATTACTGATATGTTATATTATATAGAAATACTATGGTTATTTGTTTATGAAAAATATTCTTTATCGACTTTGTGCTGATAATTAATTCATGATGCACTGAGTGATTCATATGTTTATAATGACTTCATTAACCATACCATTCTTGTATTTATTTCGCTTTTCCAGGTACCAAAGGGCCACGGCTTGTGGACGACGATGATTTTGACAATGATGTGCCATTAATTAGATACAAGGATAGACTCCATAGAGATGTTGTGCCACGCACTGAATTGAAGCTAGTATATAGTCTGATATTCAAAAGGAGCTCATATTTCTTTGTCCAATTGATGAAATCACTTAATGATAAACAACTGGCAGCCGTCCAAGAAATGGGGTTAGGGAGTTTGATATATTTCTCAATCACTAATTTACTAGGTAGATTGTCTTTTTGGCCGCTACGAAAATTTGAACCTATTACTTGTAGCATTCAAATGGGCGGCAAAACTAAGCTGCACATAGCGGAGGAAGACGTGCAATTAACCGTAGGGTTTCCATGGGGTGGTTTGATGATGGAAAGGAATAATAGACAGACAAATATTAACCTACTTGAAGATATTGTTGTTGAGTCTGACAAGGGAAAGTATCGAATGCTACGAAAGTACGTACAAAAATAGATGCACAGGGACCAGGTTGGCAGCGATTGGTTTAAAAAGGTTATCCTTATGGAGTTAGCATTCATCGAGTCTTACGGGTACGTGAAGCTGAAAATTAAGGACTTCACGATGACATGACATAAGTAATAAATTATAATTGGTGTGCCTAAATCATATCAATACTGCACAACACGCACAATAGCTGGAAAGAGAAGATGACTACACATTTCACACGCCCCATCGCATTCCTAGTTGTGAGTATTAAAAAATCCATTAAATAGATTATATATATAACTTAGTATAATTGACATTAGGACTCATGATATTAGGTGATTGATGTCATTAAATATTTCTTACATTTGTATTGTGTACTAATAATTGTTGTACTGCTTATCTGTATAGTAAATAAATGGTTGTTCAATATAATGCTTCACATTACCATTTGTGTGTATCTAAATCCCATTACATCAACTATACTCATTTGATTCAATACAGTTGACATTAGGAATCATTGTATTTGGTGGTGGTTTGTTATTAAATATTTTCTTATATTTGTAATGAGTGATATTAGTTGTTATACCGCATTTCATTAATGAACATTCTTGCTCATAATTAGAAGTTGTATTGAGTTTCTAAGTTTTCTATAATTTGAACAAAAATGACAACATATTGTAACATAGAAGTACTTGAGATTGTATTCATTATCACCATTACTTATAACGAGTTATCTAAACCATCATACCGAATTTGTAAACTAGGTTTGGGTACATCATATAATTAAAATGATTGTGTAATAATTTTTCTTTGTTATGATGAATTTCCCACAACAATATGTAAAGTTTCAATTAATATTGATATCAATCAGCTGTAACATAATTACTGCAGAGTTTCTACATGGACCGTTTTGTTAACTATAGACGGACAGTTTTTCAATAATACCCAACAGTGAAGGATTGGACAATAAAACTGCTAAGGAAAAGAGAAGGTGATGAAATAAAATATGGTCGTTGCGGCCAGGCGTCTGTTGAGGCTAGGATTGATACCCACCTGATGAGCATTGTTGAAAATGTTGAAAATGTCAAGGGAAAAGAAAAGGTCAACAATGCAAAAGAATCACATCCTGTTGGAGATGAAGCTACGGACAGTGTCACTGTGAAATCAATGACGGAACTGATTGTGGCAACTAGAGGGGGTTGCAAATGCAATTTCAGTCCTAATTGAACTAATGAAGAAAACACCACCACACATCCGAGGCTTGAATTGCTTCAAGATTGCATTAGACACAGCACAAGTGCTAATAGTTCATCCCAACAACATGAGGACAAAGATGTAGGTACTGTTGCCAACTTACTGAAGCAATGACGGAGGACAAATTTAAAAATCCAGAATTGATCGAGGTAATCGATGAGATGTTGAAGATGACAGAAAAGAAGGTCGATATTTGCAATAAGGCAAATTTCCCCAGCTTTTTCCATGGACTAACTGATGATGAAGTAAGTTGATCAAACTTCTGCTATTTAAAAAAATGTGAGCATTACATTATGTCATGATATGCAATATACATCATACTGATCTTTACAAGTCAGAATGATGACCCAAAAAAACATATTCTTCAATCAATGACTCAATTTGAGGAGGTTGATCCCAATATTGTTGTGGGTACTGATGGCATCCCTGAGGACTTGGCAAGCACAACCAAGCGGGATGAATTGCACAACAGATTGAAGATGAATGAACCCATTGTAGAACCCGATACAAGTGTGAACGACACATTGGATGCTGATGCAGTCATAAGTTCAGTCATAGAGGTAATATCGAATCATATATATTACATAGTCTACTGTATCATCTTCGACAATAGTCTACTGCTTATCTGCATAATAAATAATGAAAATAGTTGTTCATTGTAATGCTTCACATTCCTATTTGTGGGAATGAAAAATCCGATTAGATCAATTATACTCATTTAACTCAATATAATTTACATTAGTAATAATTGTATTTGTGGTAGTTTGCCATTAAATATTTTGTTATATTTGTACTGAGTTCTGGTAACTGTTGTACTGCTTATCCATGTAGTAAATAATGAATATGGTTGTTAATGGTGATGCTTCGCATTTCTATTTGTGGTTATCTGAAATTACATTGGATCGATCATACTTGTTTGTCTCGGTATAATTGACATTAGGTATCGTTGTGTTCGGTGGTGGTTTGTCATTAAATATATCTTATATTTGTAATGAGTCATATTAGTTGTTATACTACATATCATTGCACTCAATAATGAAAATTCTTGCTCATTGTAATACTCATAATTAGTAGTCTATTGTATCATATCATTTTACCAAGAATGTTGAGATGAATAAATTATGTAATTATATGAAATATACATCATACTAATCTTTATAAATCAAAATGATGGCCCCAAAAAGAAACATAATGTACAATAAAATTCTCAATTTCAGGTTGATCCTAATTTTATTGTAGGTAATGAGGGCATCCCTGAGGACTTGGCATGCAAAAGAAAACTGGATGATATGCACCGCAAATTGAAGGGGAAGAGGCCCGTTATAGAACCTAATACAAATGTGAATGAGACATTAGATGTTGATGCAATCATAACTTCGGCCGTAGAGGTAATATTGAATCATATATGTCATAGTCTACTATATCGTATCATTTTACTGGCTTTAGTTAGTTATTGAGTTTCATTTTATACTTTTTGGAAAAAAATTGTAAAGGCATACAAGCAAATGAGTGAAGAAAATAGAGCGATGGGATCTACCTTTGCAACTAAGGTTGATTTAGTAAACAAATTCATAGTTGTGATAATACATACCTATCTAATTTAATTACTTGCTCACAACATTTCAGCAAGACATATTGGTGGAATCTGTGGGTGCCGATGATGGTGGATACAAAGAAAGTACCAATGAACATACAAATTGTTGTATTCAATCCACATTCGGTAGATGTTTGTTGTTAACTTTATATTGATATACATATCATTATTGTATTATATGATCAAATTGCATTAAGTTTAACAATATAAACATGTTGTAGCCCTTCGGTGATAGTCACAACTTGCGTTGCAGAACAAATAAGAGGTCATTGCATGCCCTACGTTCACCTTTCAACGAGAGAGCTGTTAACATTTTGAATAAGCTCACAAATGAAGAGAAATAGATATACTATTGGATGTTTACAACAAGTAATATTCTGTTGTAAGTAAACATGTAATATCCCTAAAACGACCCTAATTAAAATTATGAATTTCCGGTGCGATAAGATCGCCGAATAGGGGTTTTCGGCGATTCTCCGAGAATAATTAATGAAATGAATCGAGA
>JAYDZE010082944.1:0-24866 GCA_034509125.1 Monilaria moniliformis
GCTCATCCTCACCATATGTATCTGAGAAAACACAGATTTCATGACTGAGACAAGATCAGCTTCATGAGTGAAGTGTAAAAGTCCAAGAATGCCTTTCAATTGCTGCAAACACACAACTGTCGCTGCCCCACCCATAAATCCCACAATTGTTGCATGCGAAAGAAAATCCACAATAAGTCCCAGCCTACAAAAACATCACCAAGTCAATTATCATCACTTTATTCGGTGGTTACATAAAAAGTAAAAGTTATTGGGCAACTCTAAATTGTCTCTTTCACCTCCTAATTCTTGATATTGATTAAAATATGAACCAACCCCTTTATTAAATAATCTCTCACGTGTCTGACAATTATCGTTGTACATGTAATTACCGACCAATAATTAAAAATTTCTAACCTTAACAAACCTAACGAGGCTTGGAAAACTCCAGCAAAGAAAGTTGCAGTCAAAACCAGCTGCACATATAGCTTAGGATTTTCATGAGGATTAACCTCCTTCCCCACCATTGATGAGATCAGCAGTGACGGTACCGCCACGGTTCCCACGGCCAAATCCCTCGAGCTCCCCAGCATTGCATATATCAGCGGTGGCACAAAGCTTGAATCTGCATACCAAAAGAAGAAAACAAAAAAGATTGTCTTAGTAAAGCCCTCTCCCCTTTTAAGGGGATGACGGGTCCAATTCAAGTAAAGACGAACTTACATAAGCCTATAACCGGAGGCAAGCTTGCCAAACCGGCATAGCTGATGCCCTGAGGGACGGCGAGGCTTGCAATGGTGATCCCTGCGATGAAATCAGCTTTGAAGAAGTCAAAGGTGTAGCGAGGAGCCCATTCGAGGATGGGGACGAAGTACTGGAATCCGAGCATGAGTTTCCTTGAGAGTGGCTGGTTCTTGAACTGCTTGAAGGGATCGTCGGGGAAGAGTGTTTCTTTGAGAGATGATTTGAGGGTTTGGAGAAAGGGTTTAGGTTGAGGCATCTCTACCTCCACACGCTGCTGGACTTCGCACTCTGCGTTTCCCATTTTTGTTTGTGATGAGAATGCTTTGTTTAGTGTTCAAGAATGTGCAGAGCGATGGCGGTTTTATAAGAGGTGAGAGAAAGCTTTGTCGCAGTGCATGTGAGCATGCAGACTAGTTGAGGGATTTCTGGAAGAAACGGTTGTGTGTGTGTGAGAGAGAGAGAGAGTAGAAAGATTAGAAGTATGTTTTGAATGTGTAGGGACTTGGGGTAGGTTGATGTGCATATATATAATGGAAGGAGGGAACAACAAAGCTGGTTTGGTTTCGTTTTTCTAGATATTTTTCCTTTTCATTTCCCTTGATATTTATTTCTGATATACGAGTTACGTGTATTATACTAGTAGATCCACTAGAAGTTGATGTTACATGTGTCGCATTGAATCTAAATAAAAAATTAGATATACAGATTCTTATCTTACATAATATATAATTTTTGTTTATATCAAATTACTAATTAAAACTATCCTTAAACATGAAGATAACTGAGATATTATACGTACACATAATCAAAATTGTAACAATTTATAATATATCATATTACATTAATTGTTCTCTTAAAAGTAATATATAATAGGATATAATGAGTAAACCAAATTGTGTAAAACAAATATTTAGGTATAGATACGGAAAAAGTAATGTTTTTTTTTCTTAACGTTAGTTATAATGTTATATCGTATATCCTTGATGGATGATGATAACATATATAATTGATAATTGATAAGATATTTGAATATATATGTAACGAAATATTAAAATGTATTTCCCTTTCCTAGTGTCTTCTTTTTCTCGTGAAGTATATACTCTTTAAGAAAACTATCAATTTATTTTAGACTAACCCAACATGACTTTGGTGCTTTCTCTCTCTCTCTGGATTGTTTGTTGGATTCACTTATGAAAAATCTTAGACGTTGAGCTTCCTTTCGTTTTTACATATATGGAAATAAATATTTATTGATCCAATGAATGTCGTCGTCAATTGATTCGTAAAGTTGGAATTTTTGGTTGGTGCTATGAGAAATTAATACATTTGACTTTAGTGTAAAAATAAAAATGTAAATTATTTTGAGTGCACATTTATCATTCAAAGAGTTAGCCGTAGGAGTTGATGTGCAACACAGATGATTCATATATTTTTGTAAACTTATCTGAACAGCTATAAGAACTATTTTAAAGTTATTAATCAAATATGAGACGAAACGATTATTTATTTATATATTTATTTTTCTATGACATGATTATTCTACAGCCGCTACTCATCAAGACGTGCATTGAATAAATCCAGTAAAATAGTCTTAGATTTATATAATTTCATATAACTACGACTTAATTAATTAATTGCATATTATTGTAACAATGTACGACGAGTATTAACTAAAATGCAAATTAACTGCCTGGTTTAAATAAAGCAGACAAAAAGAAATAAGGAATCAATTAAAAGGATAGAGAAGATTAATACAAAAGTTAATTCAACAGTAAGCTTTAGGGACTTTCTCATTTGTATATATATCAGTAAAGTTTAAGTAAAAAGTTTGTGATCTTTTTTTGGATTACGTGAAAATTAAGAACGGAAAACAATTATTACTTTATTTTTTATTTTTTATTTTTTATTTTTGAAGCGGAAGAAAAGTAAATAGTACTAGTAGATAGTAAATTCATTTAGCTATTACTACATTATTTATCTAAGTATTCGCTATCCTCTTTATTTTCGGAATCGAACAAAGCCAAAAAAATTAAAAAGCCATGTTATAACTAAGGGTCCGTTTGGTATCATGAAATTGAAGGTTTGAATTTGGAATTGGAGCTTTCACTTCCAAATCTATTGTTTGGTACTATAAAAATATTTGGATTTAGAATTGAATTCCAATTTCAAATACATCCAATTCTACCATTTGAATTCTACAGCTAAAGTAAAGATTTAAAAATTCAAATAAATATAAAATTGAGTAGCTCTCAAACACATAAATACATACACAACACACAATACACATTACATACTGCACGCACACATACATACTGCACACACAAATACACACTACAAATAGTGCACACAATACACACACTACACACACTATACACACTACACACACACGACACCAATTACACTAGTTGCACACAATATACACACTACACACAATGAGAAAATAACGATCGCAATGAAAATATTGGAAAAAGTGGCGGAGCAAGAGCAAAGCACGTGATTGGTGGGTAGGGCAAAGTGGGGGAATTTGGGGGAAAGGCATGGTTTAATGTGGTATTATTGATGTTAGAGTAGGTACCAATACTATTTGGTCTAATCACATATTTAAAATAAAATAATTAATGTAGCTTTAAACAAGATATGGTGACACTGTCTTTTTACCCATAAAAAGAGCACCCAACTTTTTCGTTACGCACTTTTGTATTTTTAGGAATTTGGTTTGATTCCGTCTAACATTGTGAGCGCCTACCAATGTGCCTCGGATATTCTCACATCTCACTAATGTATGATTGAAATGCATGAATCTTGTTGCTTGTAATTCACACACATATACATCACTTTTAGGTTTAATTATTAGGCAGTTTCTTATAAGAGGTATACCACTTGTAATTATATAATCTTCTAGAGACTATCAAGTCACAATCTAGTCCGTTAAAGGGTTTGATACTTTGTAAGGAAAATAAGAAAATAGAACTTTATACATATGTTCAAATGTGTCATACTAGATCTGGTTCAAAATTAGTTACTAAGACTTCGAATATCTTTGATGCAGTTAATAAGGTGTAGCTGATTTTGTTCACTTGAACAAGATAAATAACGACGAGGCAAAATATATTCATGGAAGGACAATATATGAAAATTATAACAATTTCTCTCTTTTACATCCAGTAATTTATTTGTTGCTATGCATGTTAAGAAAATATAGCTTTTGTATATATTATTGCTATATTGTTTTGGTTTGTTTATTAATTATGATTTATATGTACATGTGAACATTATATGATATACTTGAATGTAGATTACTTTTAGGATGGTTTACTCAAATTAGAGAGTGGAAGTATGTGAGAAAATTTGAAAACAAAGCATATAATCATGTTTCCCTTGAAGACGTGGTGTATTTTATAAATTTTGCTTCTAGTCATCCATCCAAAATTGATGGTTCGAAAATAAGACGTTCTTGTGCAAAATGCGACAATGTGAAATATTTATCGACAAACGTGGTAAGGGAACACCTGTACATATAATGATTTGTTTGTGATTACTATAAATGGAGATTTCATTACAAATCTAAAGGTTCATTTTAGTGTTAGAGTGAACGAGCAATTCAGTAATCCACTAGTTCAAACATGGAATGCTTACCAACAGATGATATACGATGCATGAGAAATAATAGTTGCTCAAGAACAAGATCAATTCCATACTCAGAATCTTGAACCATCGTTTATGTATTTTCTTATGAGGAGACTTTAAATAGTGAAACACACAGGTTCTTTCATATACTAGAATCTAGTTCGACTTCTTTGCGAGATGTTTGCTCACAATCTCAATTGGGAAACAATGCTCGCATGATGAATTTGAAGTCCGGTCATCGCATGTCTGAGAGGTTATTTGATGATATGTGCCAGCTGATGAATGACTGTCTGCCCAAATCCAACAACATGGTTTCCAGCTTTTACTATTGCAAGAAAGCGATGAAGGCTCTAGATATGCATGTTGAGAAGATTCATTGTTGCAAGAAGGGGTACATGATATATTGGTGAAAAGACACTAATTTTATTGAATGCAAATGTTGCAAGGAAAGACATTACAAACCCACATCAACAAAAGAAGATGTATTATTTTCCTCTCACTACCACATTGAAGTAGTTGTATGCATTTGAAGGTACAACAACATCCATGAGATGACACGTGGAACAAACTACGTACCCTGGAGAGATATGCCATCTCTAAGATTCATTAGCATGGAAGACATTCAACGATAGAGATCCACCATTAGCTTGTGGACTAAGGAATGTTAGGTTGGCATTGAGCATAGACGGGGTCCAGTCATTCGGTCGAACGAGAGTGCAATACTCTGTTTGGCCAGTTATTATAACCCCTAACAGTCTGCCAACATGGATGTGCATGAAAGATCTGTATATGTTCTTGACTGTGATTGTGCCTAGCCGTAAGAGTCGGAAAAAGAAAATTGATGTGTTCTTTTACAGCCACTCATTTCATAATTGAATACTTTGTGCTTGCTAATGCATTTTAGCGAGCACTTTTGGTGTTTTCACTTTAGTGCTCACTTTTGTTTATAGTGTCAAATTTCACTTTAAAGATCTACAATTATCATAAAAGGAAGAAATATTATTAGAAATATAAAAAAGGTTAATGATTGAATGTATACCTACATTTAGCAATTTTATCAAATTTATCCCAATTTTTGACATTTATCAATTGTTCTCAACCTTTAGCAACTCTATCAATTTTATCCCAATCTTTTCAACTTATCATTTTTATCTCCATTTTTCCAACCTTTATCAATTTTATCAATCATTTTTAGATAATTGTTTCTAAAATATAAAAGTTCTAGTAAAAATTAGTATCCTCATATTCAACTTATTTTTCACAGCATGAGTAAAAAATTATCAGCTTACAATACAAGCCAAATAAGCATATGATAAGTCTTGTTATAATTGGTTTACATTAGTATACATATGCATAGTGCAAAACACTATCAGCACAAGAGTAAGAAATTATCAGCATACAAAACACGGCAATTAGCATATGATAAGTCTTGTTATACTTAGTGTACAATAACCAGAGGTGTTAAAATAGGATGCTTAAAACAAATAAAATCGTATCTACCATATCACTTGATTATAAAATGAAAATCGAGATAAATCCGTTAAATCCGCATTAATGATAGTGGTAAAGATTTTGTGGAGTTAATGCTTCCTAGATCTTGGTAATTACTGAAAAAAATCATGCATTAAAAAATCAATTATTGACAAATATACCCCTGTAATGATATTAAAATAAGGGTATAATTTGGAGGAACTATTGTTTCATTCTCTTCATCGCCGGTCATTGCTAGACTCAAGTATTCCCGATAACTACTTCAAAGGATGACCTATTCCCAATATCACACCATAGAGATATCGAAAAACAGGATTTCTTCTACAAGCCGACCCTCATCCTCAAAAGGTAAGTTAATCGATTGTAATGATGCATTAGTCGATTGATATGGTTTGTGTGCGATTCGTGAAAATTACCGATGACCCCTAGAAAACAAATTGTGTGTCTTTTGAAAAATATGGGACATTCTCAGCTATGTTCTAACAATTTAGGTGAAGTTTAGTCTGTGTGATTATTATTTTCATTTGCAATGATGATAGTTTTGAGATCTATAATGATATATGCATACATACTGTGTCTGATGATTTATACGATCTATACTGATACAAGGATGTTATTATATTGAGATAATATTGGCATTTATGTTCTAGCTCATATGTATGACATTGGTTTCATGAGATATCGTTATATATTTCATCCTTTAATGATATGATATTATTTGTATGATAATGTTATCTGTGCTTTATGAAGATTAATTATACAAAAATATGTAGACTGTATATGATGATGATATCTTAATGGAAGAATGATGCTATCTGTATAGAATGATGAATAATTATGACATAACTATTTTGACTTCTTGTAAGATTTTATTTATATTATATAATGATATTATTGGGTTCTTATGATGATTGTTTTTAAACTATGAAATGATATATATTTTGAAACTTATTCTTGTGAAGTCGAATGCTGAGATATTTACTGTCACAGAAGGCAAAAGGCAACACATTGCACATGACGATGACTATGACAGTGACGTCCCGCTCATTCAATTTATGGGAAACAAACGGTGACCGGCAGAACCGGCCAAACATTCTGTTGACAAACATGTTCAGAAGAACGCCCGAATATTTTTGTCCAGTTGGCCAAGGAGCTTAATGATAAGCAGCTTGGTGCAGTTTGAGATATGGATTTCTGGAGCTTGATCCATTTTGCAATCCCATTACGAATATCATTGTACAAAACACTCTATAGCATCGTACCATTGCGACTTCTCGTTATAATCAAATTGAATCTGACAATAATCACGGCTTAAATTGAACCAAATACTACAATTTGTAACTTATTACCATTTTTATAAAGGATCATTAGTACACATTATTTATATCATTACCCAGTAATTAAGTATAGATATGACACAATTACTACATCATCATATTGTATTAAAAAGATAACATTATATATAACAAACCAATATTTTTACCCAAAGTGATATATATGAGTTCGTAACTCATTACCATACTTAATTATACCTTTAATGAAAATAGGAATATTTCCGCAACCATAAAAATTCAAATCTCTCAATAAAAAGAGAAAAGAGAGTGTTCCCATAAATATATCTATGCTAGTATATTTCATTTAACAGCTTCTGTAGTTTCTACCTCCTAATTAACCATACATATATATATCTATAATACACTCCATTTATTTACAATAAAGTTAAACATGAACAAATGGCAGAGTAGTAATATTTTGGTATTAATCTTGAAGTATATAAATCGAATATAAATTATGCTTAACTCGTGCATGCTTGAATAAAAAGTACAGCAACAATTATTTTCCCTTCTTATTCTTCTACTACTCAATACTATAATATAAATATTTTTATTATACTAGCGAATTTTCTTAAAACACATATAAAAATTTATGGACGAAATACAATCGGACAATTATTTCATAGATTTCGGTATTATCATTGTACTTTTTGGGTTTATCGAAATTCAGTTTATATTAATAGAAATTAATACTAACACGTAATTAAAGATTAAATTAAATTAAAGTGAATAAAACCGACACAAATACCACGATTAAAAAAGTTGACACAAATCTCTAGTTTCGATATAAAAAAAATGACGCTAATCTCAATTGTGTCAATTTACACAAGAAAAGAGACGAATTTATCAAATCTAAATTCAACATACACTTATGGTGAAAGGATAATCATGTAAAAATATAATGTCAATCAAAATGGATTAATTACTCTATTTTCGAAAATATGCAAAATGACAAAAATATCATATTATGTGCATTTAGTATTTTGTTTCAACCAATAATAAAATGGTGTTCCAATTAATAAATAAATAATTGGATCAGTAATTTAATATATGATGTCCCAAAATCAATTTATGGTGAGTAAAACTAAATGCAACGAGCTAACCAATTGAGAAAACGACATAGTCGCGTGATGCAGCCAACCGCTTATTAATGAGCGAGCTAAATATAGAAAACTGTTCCAACATGAATCTAATTATATTTCCATCGTGTCAACTCACTGACACATTACTATGTCCAAATGATCTTGTGGATGCATAATAACGGCTATCATAATAACTTTATTTTTAAAAGTTTAATATTGCCGCCTAGACGTGAATCCAACTCAACTTGATAATACAAATCGAACCAATCGGTTCGAAAGTATAATGAAAACCAAAATCATGAAAATCGAACTTAAATAAATTCCAAATTTGATATTTCTTTACCTGACATAATTGAGCTTAAATTTAACCGAACAATTAAAAATAGAGTAGGTTGAAATGTAATTATTAAAATAACAGCATCATGTATATATGTACACGTAATTGAGATCAAAATAACCAAGTTCCAAATTAATGAAAATCGGAATAGATTCGGAAACAAAAAATAAATTTCAAATTTTCAATCATTCCTTAAAAATAACCGCAAGGTGAGCGTTCGGATCAGATCGAATCGGATACCCGACTCTAGAAATATGGCGGAAAGTGACATTGCCTCCAACCTTAATTATAAAGCTGGGTACCCTAGTACCCGGGTCCAAGTATTCAAGTTAGGTATTCGGGTACCCACAAACTCAACCTATTCCTAGCCCAACCCACTCACTGCAAAAATAAACCCTAAACCCCCACGCCTCTTTCTTACTCTGCGTCGGGCACACACACACACACACACACTTCTTTCTCACTTAGTGTCGCGTGCGCATACACGTCTCCCCCACACACACACATGGCGGCAGGAGGCCGTGGAGTTGGGGGAGGCCTGTTGCTACTTACCTCTGTTTGAGTCGGCGAGGCAGCGGGCTAACGTGGAGGCGCGGAGTGGATGCAGTTGCAATGAGGGCGGACGACAAAGGCAAGGGTCGAGACAGCTAGGGCGACGACAATAGTGACTTCAATTTTCAGTTTATTACTCGATTGAAAAGTGAAAACCCTGCCTTTGTAATATCTGACTCTATTTTCTAATTTCAAACATAAAATATAATGTAATACTAAAATAATTCTAAAATTTCAAAAATAATAATCTTACAAGGTATTCGGGTATCACCATTCCGGGTAACATGTTGTTATACAACCGACCCCGACCCACCATTTTTCAAATAACGGGTTGATGCAACTAGGTAACTCGGTACCCGCCTATCTGGGTGCCTATCCGTAAATAAATGTGCTTTCTTCTCTCAAAATAAAATTAAAAAAATGTGTTTTTTTTTCTCGTTCCTAGTATAACTAATTTGTGGTTCGACATTTGCAACGTGATACTCTAAAGGCATGAATAATGGTGTGCGCGCACAACACCCGCCTCGCCCCGCACGTCACTGCCACTCACGAGCCACAACTAATGCGGCTGGGCTTCATTTGAGGTGGTTTGATTTTTTTTCGAATAAATCCGATATTAAATAAAAAAATTCATTTCTAACGGCTACCCCCAACTTTAACTTTTATATTTTTATGTAGTCTTTATTCTCTCTATAAATAAACTTCATCCCTCCCACTTCATTTTTTCATTTCTTCTCAATCTCTTCAAATTTGTAAATGTAGGAGCATAGTGTGCTCTTGTATATAAAAATAATTATAGGACCAAAATATTATAACTATGTTGTGGTCCATAATGCGTGACTATTATGCCCTAATCACTACAGCCATTTTCCATAAACAATCATTACATCGTAGCTGGATGAGATGAGAATTTGGATGTAACATAACTAATATACACCCCCCCCCCCAAAAAAAAATATTATCATCTTCGGATAAGTTGCAATTTTCCATTAATTATAAAGGTGCAATATGAATAAAGTTATTAGCACTTATAGCTCGTTCAACTTTAGCATTACGCATAGAAGTTTGAAATCCTTCATCTACAAACAAGCAGAGAGGGTCTAATCTGTCCCCTCATACCACATTTTATTCATCTACTTTAATTATTCTTTATGCTAAAAAAACAAATATGTTTTAAACAATTACATTTTTTTCAATTCTATACTAAATTATCAATTTTAACCAATTAATACCTAAACTATGAGAAATTATGCAAATATATTCCTAAGTATATATTTTCGGGTATTTAAGAGCTGAAACTTAAGGTGGACTAAATGTAATTGCCTGAAAACTCTCAAATGTGAATTTTTTTTCCATGGTGCCGAAAATTTCCAGCAATTTGATTCAGCGTTGAGGTACATAGATTTGCCTGGACATAGCATAGTTTTTCGTAGTAATTGGACAAAGTTAATATTTTAAAATTAAATTGAAATATTGGTGATAGTTGAGAATATATTTGACTCTGTAATCCTTCTTTTGTATATATACAAATATATAATATGGTGTTATTATCTTGCTAGCATAATATATAAGTGTATGATACGATTACATGCATGAATTAAAAACTAGGATAAAATGAGAAAGCGCTTTTATTTATTCCATTGTTCAAAGCCTATCTAGTTTAGAATAATTTGTTTAACTAGTGAGTCCTGATTTATTGGAAAATTGCTATCACAACTTGATTGAAAGTTTTCTGTCTTCCACTGAATCAGAATAATTTTACCTCAAATTAAAAACGGTGGCAGCTAACTCGTTGCAACTAAATTATTAGAGCACTTACTTTATTACTTACACTTCTTTAATCCATCTCCCCTTTTCCGCTCAATACCACAAAAGGCCAAAGAGGTTTGAAAAAAATCGATACAACATCACTTTTGGGTGATCCAATTGGTAGATTACATAAATTGCTTGAGATTCCATGTTAAAAAATATTAAATTAGTAGTAATATTATATTATATTTTTGAATTATGAGCTAAATTCTGAATTTTACTCTAATCGAACTCAAGTAGATGAATCCCTACTCCAACATTTACTAGGCACATCGTTTTGGGAACAAACAGTCTGAATGCTCACCCTGAAGCCTTTGTAGATTATATATCAATATCTCTTATTTATTTTAGTCTCCCCAATCTTGAAAAGGTAACTAAGAATATATTCAAATCTTCTAGTTTGATGTCATGTCATAGGGTCATATTATTTTTATAAAGATTATTACAAACTTCGATCATCAATAGGATATGTTCTAAATATTAAGTTATTCTGATAAATACTATAGCTATTTGTATAGTGAAGGAATATCTAAAAGCCAAGTACTTTGTCAGTTAAGTTTAAACTTTTAAAATGCATTAGTAGGAATTGGATCAAACAAAATGAAATTTTAATATACAATATTAGGAATCATTTTCAACTTTTAGATAGTAAATTCAGAATAGATTCAAGATTTTGCTAAATAAATTGGGGTTCTAGGTTCCAAACTCTGTGAGGGGCATCTTAGAAAAAAAATCTTAGGGATATATTAAAACTTATATATACAAATAATGAAACACAATCTATCTATAACAATTAATTTTTCAAACTAATAAATCTTATGAAAAACCATTGGCGTCACCAGAGATTTAATTTATATTATATATAGAGAGGAAGAAATGTTATGTTATATACCTTATATGAAAAATATTCGTAAGCATCATTCTCGTTACCATTATTTATTTTATTTTAAACATTTAGTTTGATTCTAAGGGCACCAAAACCGCAGCCGCGAGTGCGGTGTGTGGCGGGGTGCCGGGTTTGAGGTCAGTCTGCAAGGGAGGGAAGGGGTGCGGTAGCCGTGGTTAGTCTGCAAGGGAGGGAATGGGTGTGGTAGCCGCAGCCATAGCCGCTGAAGCGGCGTTTGGCCGTCGCGCGCTAGTCAACGTGGCGTGCCCTCTCGACAATGAGAGGGATGCGTTGCCCGCACACTCCACCCCCGCGAAGCTTTGTTCTTAATTTTAAAAAAATAACTGAAAATTCAATTTTAAATAATAAATTCATTTTGCAGCGTACCGTTGGGAGGGTTGGGGTTGGGGTTGAGGGGCAACAACAACTAGTTTAGGTTTTTATTTTAATTCATTTTCTCTTCTTTATAAATAACACGGTCCTATCATCCAATTCATTCATTCTGTTTTTTTTTTTTTTTTCAATTCATCATTCTCCCTATTATTCTAAAATCAAGTTAATGGATCCAAACAATCCCAATTATTCCAATTATAATCTCAACCCAAATTTGCAAAATAATTTCACACTGTTTTGTCTACAAAATAATTGAGATCCACAAAATCCAACGTCTTGGAATGTGGTGTAGGATAATTCCTAATCTTTTTCGATCACATGGTCAAACGAATGTCCACTCAACTTCTCGGGATCAATGTTGGAGACAACGACATTCATGAGGTGCAACGATCCCCTCCGGCGAAACGCAAAAAAAATTCTTAGACTTCAACTGAAAGCAGCAAGGTATTTGTTGGAGGATGAAGGTATTGACGCAGATCTCCGAAGACCCGCTGAGCAGCAATGGGCAAAAGGTCTGAGTTTTTTGGGAGAATATCGCAGAAAAATACAGTGAAATGAAACCGAAATGGGCATTCGATCGAGAATACGACCATCTCCGCAAGCACTGGGGCTGGGTGCAGAAAAATGTCTCCAAATTTGCCGGCTACATCACCAATTTGCAGAGGGTATGGCCGAGCGGCGCAAACTGGGATGATATTCGAAAAGAGGCTTGCATAGCTTTTTATAACGAGGAAAAAAATTCAATTCAAGTATGAGGAGATGTGGCTTATCCAAATCCACCCTACGTTTTCTAGGGGTACTTCATCTAGTCCCAAAAAAATGAAGCTCTCCGCCTCCGGCCAATACTCAACTAACGGCAAACTCGATCTCGTTGATTCTGCCTCCAATATGCACACAAAGCCGACGCCAAGTGGGAGTCATCTAATAGGGCAGAAAGCGGCAAAGGTGAGGCGAATGGGAATGCTTTGATGACGGAGATCAATAGAACTGTAGTAGATGAGAAGTTTCTCGGCTTGTCCGAAAAAAATGGGTCTGTATCTAAGCTTTTTCTTAATCGTCTACGGATATAATTGTAAATCATGCATACCCTTGATCCGCATACCTTATGTAGCATATTATTATGTTATATGTAGAATGTTGGTTTATTATTTTTGCATATGCATATATTTTTGTTAGTTTATACACGTTTTAATTTACCAACATGCATATATCTCATTCTCGCATATTTTTTTTCTTTCTCTTTTATTCAATCTACACAAAACCTGTCTCTAATTGTATGAATCTCTCTCAATCGTTCTCAATCAAAATTTGACCAAATCAATCGCCGAACCACCATAACCTCCACCGTCGGTCCTTTTCTCTCATCTCCTATCTTTTTTTCTAATGTGATCGCATTAATGTTCACCATCACTAGTTTATCAAGTCTTTGAAATTTCAAATCCAATTGAATCAACCAATCATACATCAAATAATAAATTGAACAAAATAAAATTAACAAAGTAATAAATGATAAGTACAACGGAAAAAACATGCCACAATCAACATAAGATTAAAAGATTTTCGTGGTCACAAGCAACAAAAAAACAGTAGAAAATCAAGATAAGAATTAGTCAGGAACAGTAAACCTCATATTCATATTTCTGTATAATCGTATGCAGTTTTATATTTAACTTTATGCAGATTTATGTACAACAATATGCATGTTTCTTTCGAATCTTATAAAAAAATAAGTTATGATCATACTCATACTACAGTAAAAATAGCACCTTTCAACTTCAAAATTGTGAAAAAGTATGAACCATATGATCTATAGATGGATGAGATTGAGTTCAATATACTATTTAATGCTTGGATACTACATGATCCTACCTCTATATATATATGATGATGTTCAAATAAAAATATTTATCATTGTAAGAACTTAGAACTATTTTCAGTCATTAGATGGTGACAGTGAGTGCATCTCCTTTACTGGATAAATGCAGACCCGAATTTGAATCCTGGAGCGAGTTGATTTTTTTTTGCAGTATTGTTAAATTAAATTGTGAAACAGATACTTTATTCGTTCAAAATGCACACTAAGACCAAATCTAATCTATTGGATTAAAAAATGGATGATTAAGATTTCTCTAAAATGTGAAACGTTATACTGTTATTGTTATATCATTATAGAGGTACAATGGTTAAATATCAATTTTAGGCGGAATTTATCTATGGTTTTTGGTGAAATTCCAAGAGTAATGACTACACTAGATATGCACACGATACTAAATACGGATCTTTCTCAAAATCTAACCAAATCATGAATCCGACTAACATGTTATAATTTATGTAATGAATGTTACAAACGATTAAAAATAATGAATACAACTAACATACTAATTCAAAATTATCATAACTACAATAACTGCATCATTATTACAACATATGCGACATCATCATAACGCTTAGTATATATCATTATATTTTCAAAATAAACAGTCATTGTCAATTATAATACATCATAACGTACTCATATATAATGATTACACAAAATCATTATTCAGTGTGTTCACATGCATTATAGTTCACATGCATTATAATACAATTATAAAATCATTATACTCATATAAAATGATTATCAAAACATACTCATATATAATGACTACGAAAACGTAAAATATTAGCCCACAATCATCAAAACTTGTATTATAATATTATCATATGAGATTAAAGTTAGCATTATATACATAATTAATTAACATCATTATATCGTTTACACTAATGAAAATGTGTGAATAACAACAATAAGCATATAAGCATATTGTAATACCAATATCATTACGCAATGTACTATATGTCATCATAACATTTGTAGATCTTCAATATTACAAAAAATTGTTATCACTACACAACAATAAACATATGTGTGTAATGCAATATCTATATCATTACGCAACGTACTAGATGTCATCATAATATTTGTGGATCCTCATTATTACAAATCTTGTAGGTTATCATAACCGCAAAATATATCATAACAACCATTATGCAAAGTATCATCATAACTCTCAGTATATATCATTATAACGTATGCAGAGTATTATTATAATCTCTCCCCGTAAATCTCATAGGATACATAATGGCAAAACATATCATAAATAACATCTTCTCAAAAAAACTGCATGTTACCATAAACAAACAACCTCTAGATTACAAAAATATCATTTTCGGTTATAAAACAATATTAATTTAATGCCACGTGGCATATTTATATCCATCTGATTCCAAATTTAATTAATCTCCTATATATATTAATTTATACACACATATCTCTGATTCATTTCATGTCAAACATTGTGTAATCCGATCTTGAATAAATAGGGAGAACTTTACAAGATAATTCACTTTAATAAATCAACTTAGCAAGAAGTGGAGGACTAGGGATCCGGACTTAATAATTGTGGTCAGTTATTTAATTTCATGCTAAAAATATATAATAAAACTCTTTACATATAAGCAGACCATGTGATTGGTGCTATCCATTTATATATGGGGAGGACTATTTAATTTGGACATCAATAATTTGGAAATTAATTGAATGTGGAAGTGAAAGTTAGGGCCCCTACTTTACTGTTCTAGCTTGGACTTTAGAGATTCCATTTATGAATAATGCTGTTGAAGAATCTTGCCCAAATATTCATAATGACAAAAGTCCTAAGACAAGTATAATCACACATATTGGATGTGATGCCACACATACACATGCATAGTGCACGTTCAGTATGGATTTTAATTATTTGGAGTTTGACTTCACAATTAATAATCGCGTGGTCAGTTGCATGTGTTTGGTTTAGTGGTCAGTTTTTTTTCCTTCGTGTCACAATTAGTTTTGACTTTGAGAGATGATAACATCCTAACTAAAACAATTAAATTGAAATAGGAAAACCACGATATTAATCAATGTAGAAGGGAATGAAGTCTAACAACTAATCTGAGTCTTGATTCCACACCAATTCGTTCTCCCTAATCTTCAGTTTAACAGGATTGATAGCGAGAAAAAAAAACATTTTGTAAATTTGCAGCAAAATAAATACATCCTTTTTTTTTATAATCCGAAAAATGACTTGTATGATATTTTTCACCTTGCTAGGTGACATGCACTTGAACGGTAGCGTGGAAAAAATCACGCCACATTAATTATTTTAGGGATCTTCAAATTCTTGAAAAATATCAGTTTTACTATAGATCTAGAAAAGTCTCACATATTTTTTTTTTCCAGAAAAGTTTCATTTATATATAACTTATATATAAAGTAATAATTTGGATAGGCGGATCGTAGTGGCAAGTCTTATTTGGGCGCTGGAGGATCCACATCCGCATCAGTGCGGATGGAGGTACATAAAACTGGATTTCCAAAAAGCATATGACACGATTAGGTGGGATTTCCTCGAATACTATGCTGGGAATGGACTTTGGAACCAAATGGACGGGGTGGATCATGGAATGTGTGAGAACGGCCTCGATGGCCATCCTTGTGAATGAGACTCCAACCTTGCCCTTCCATCTCCAAAGAGGGCTGAAGCAGGGTGACCCCCTATCACCCTTCCTTTTTCTTTTGATCGCGGAAACCTTCAACAAGTTAGTTTTCAGGAGCAAAGAGATTGGAGCCTTTAAGGAGATCTCAGTGGGGACGAGCCAAATTCAAGTTTCCCGCTTACAATTTGCTGATGACACGATAATTTTTGCACTACACAGCCATGATGTCCTCAACAACTAAAAAAAATTCCTCTAATGCTTTGCCTTGACGTCCGAGCTCCAAGTGAATTACGGGAAATCGACTCTCATCCCACTTAATTGCGAAGAGCATTGGGTCAGAGTAGCCGCTACTCTCTTCAAATGTGAGATTTCCAAACTCCCGATCACCTACCTTGGGAACCCTATCGAGGCAAACCCAAAGAAGCTGCTTACATGGACCGGTCCTCGATAATGTGGAAAAAAGATTGGCAATATGGAAAGCAAGAATCCTCTCACGAGTGGGTATACTTGTTCTCATCAAATCGGTCCTCAACAGCTTGCCAATGTACTTTCTTAGCCTTTTTCGGATGCCTAAAAAAGTGGTGGAGCGTATCATTCACCTTCAGATGAGGTTTTTCTGGGGTAATGGTGAGAGAACTAAATGGAACAATTTGATTGCCTGGAAGACGATTCAGAGATCAATCGATCAAGGAGGCCTTGGAGTTGGAGATCTTCAGATTAAGAATGTCTCCATCTTCTTTAAATGGTGGTGGAGATATGCACACGATCAAAAGCCATTATGGAAGGAAATTATCGATTTCAACCATGGTGCGGAGCACATGATTGAGCACCACAAGAAGAGGGACGCCGACCGTAACAGTATAAGGAGCCAACTTACAGACTTTAACAATTCGATAAAAAAATTCAGTCTGTGGCAAATAAAGGCATTCGAGTGAAAATAGGCAATGGAGAAAAAAAGAGATTCTGGATTGATCGATGGATGTGAGAGGTCGACTTAAGGATATGTTTCCTAGACTTTATGAGCTCTCTATTCAGCTAGAGATGGTTGTCCGGAAAATGGAAAACTGGGATGGAGGAGTTTGGAGGTGGAACCTCATTTGGAGAAGAAGACTTTTTGCCTAGGAATAGGAACTCATTAGGAATCTCTTTGCTGCCGTAAATCATGTGGTATTTAGGGAAAACACGAGTGATGACATGGTGTGGTTGAGAGGGAATCTTCGATTCTTTTCGGTGTCTAACTTTGTTTTGCAGGTTAATCAGTTGAAGGAAAGGGATTCATCGGTTGAAATTATAAGCAAGATGGCTTGTAGGAAGTTTGTCCTGCCACGCGCACAGCTTTATGTATGGTTCCTACTACACTGTCGACTCAACACCAAGGAAAGACTTGTCAAATTTCACAATACAGGGATCGAAGATGATCGTTGCACCTTTTGCAGAGAGAAGCCAGAGACGGTTGAACACCTCTTTTTTAGCTGCAAAGTCTCAGCTAGTCTTTGGTGTTCTACTCGTGATCTTTGGAGCATCAGTATGTGCAACCCGTTGGAGCCTGTTGTCTGCCTTGCTGCATGGTTTGGTGCCCCCTTTAGGAAATGTGATAAACAAATGTGGATTCAGATGTTTTATGTGATCACATGGACGATCTGGGATATTTGGAACAAAATCATTTTCCATGGATTTCAACCGAATTGGAAGATGGAAATAAGGAGGCTCTTTTGGCGTCTTGGATCATAGATGTGAGGATGGTGCACATTTAACTCCCATTCCACCCAGGGCATTTTATTACCAACTTGTTGCGACTGTCTCTTCGGTCGTGTATGGATCTCGTAGGTCTGGTTGTTGGCTGGTTTTCTTTTCCGTCGTCTGGTTTTGTTAATCCTGAGATGTGGGCGTGTTTGGCTTCTTGGATTCTTGCTCACCATCCTAGATGGTTTGAAGCAGTTTTCTTTTATCGAAAAAAACATAAAACTATATATCTCGTCGGAAAATAACTTGCAATATGAATAGGAGGGGGTATATATTATCATCCTTATTTTATTTTTTTGGTTGTCTATGTTATGGTTTGTTAAATTGGTCGACTGATATTTGAAAGACCGAATTAAATGATTAAATATGGTACCGCTTTAAAATAAAATAAAATTTTAATTATGATGTCCTTAATGAGATGAACAAAGTGATATAAGATATTATGAAATAAGTTCGATAACGATCGGAAATTCGCAACATTGGTGACAAAGTTATGGTCATATATCATATCTGAAACTTTGGTGCAATGAGTTTTTTTGTTTTATTGTTTGAAGATCATGACATTTTCAAAATTCGGGCCAATGTTCCGCAATAACATATAGGTGACCTTAAATGTTATATGAACATGTGTCGTGTCAACTTAATGAATCCTAGAGAGGATAATCAAAAGTGTTATAGCAAATATCAAGTAAGATGCTCGAATGGTTTTGGATATAGTCGAACAATATGTTAAACTGAATTAGAATGAAAACAAATCCATAAATTTGCAACAAGAATAGTATCTAAATTGTTAATATTCGAATATAATTATTTGCGATCCAAAAGAAATTGTTATATAAAAAAGTTAAACTAATTATTTAATGAAAGAAATTAAAATATTGCTTGTGGCCGACAACCAAGCACAAGCATACAGCCGATGTGGGCATCTCATCCATTTTCTAAGTAAAATCTACTTTCTTACCTATATTTTAAACGAAACAATTTAGATTTGGATTCTACTCTTTTACTTTAATTAAATTACAATTCCTAGTTCATTAAATACCTTGCAATTTTAGATATTTTCACTGAAAAGGATTTATTTATATTTCTTTTAGTCGGGGATTTTAATTAGCACCTCATATCATATTCCTTATAATGATGAATAATATCATTAAACTATAATTAAGAAATGTGATATAGACAATTGTTAAAGTAAATAGCGAGTATGTACTATATTATGCAGTAATATAGTTTCGCATATGACTCAGACTTGGCTCAACATGCTTGAAATCTACAAGGATTCTTCTTTAAGGGCTCAAGATGCTTGAAATAAGTGGCGAAGCCAGTACTTTAGTTTTGAAGGACCCAAAACGAATTTAAAAAAAATAAATATAAATAATATAATATAAATTAAATTAGAATGTTAAAAAATAGCTAATTTTCAATTAAATTTGATACTCAGAACATAAAACGCTAATTCTAAACGAAAATAATTAGCTATAGAAATTCATACTCGAAATCATTCTACATTTATCCACTTGATAAGCAATCACATTTAAGCTTAAAAGAAAAATTAAATAAAAGGCTAAGAAACTAAAAACAACAAATAGAGGGAAAAAAATGAAAGAAAAACTAACTTAATACTAAAAGGAGTCAAATGACTATAACCAAAATTCAACAATACATATCATCTGACAACATAGTTTTATAATGGCAGCGACAAACATGAATAACATCAACAAAAGGGTTATGCAGAAGTGAGGGAGATGAAGCTAGATTAACAACTTTTTCAATATTAAATATATTTTACTTTATAAATAATATGAAATTATAAAAATATCCTTAGGGTTTTTCAAAACTATTGGGGGGCCATGGACCCCCCATTCCCCAATGTGGCTTCGCCCCAGCTTGAAACCCACATAGATTCTTCTTTAAGGGCATGAGCAATGCAGCCGAGAAAACGTGTCGGACCGGAGGTGGAGAGGCGTGGTTGCGTTGCAGATGGAGGATCCGCAGCGTTCACCACGAGCACGGTCCGGTCGCCGCAATCACGCTCTCGTCCAATCGCGAAGAAACATGCCTGACGCGGTGCCCATGCGGCTATGGAGTGCCTCTCGTCCAAAAAAAATTTTCCGAAGAGAAAAACAAGAAGAAGTGGTCAGCCAGATTGAAGAAGAAGAATAAGGGAATGGAAAAGAAGAAAGAAGAAGTAGCGCATGGAAGAAGTAGAAGATAGGATTTAGGTCTTAAATATATTTTGAATATTGTTATTGGACTAATTAGTTTGGACGAAGGAATTTGAGTTTCTTATAAATTTATTTATTTAATTATGTAATTTTTTATTTTAATTATATAGTTTTTTTTTAATGAAATTATTATTTTTAATTATGATACGTTCGAAATTTTATTCAATTCTTTTAATTTTAGAAATATCGCAATTTAAATAAATATATGAAGTTCGAAATTTTATTCAATTCTTTTAATTTTAGAAATATCGCAATTTAAATAAATATATGAAATTGCAGAGTAGTAAAAAATGATGAATTAAAAAGTAAATGGTGGGATCGTAAATAGTAGAGGTCTGACTGAATATTTGTGGTTGCGTTGTTGGTATTTATTGTAAGAATTGAGATGCTGACGTGACACGTAAATAATAGAGATATGGTTGAAATTTTGTGGCTACAATGTGGATGGCCAAGCAGTGGATGGCCTAATCTGCTTGCTGCGTAGGGTGCCCATAATTCCAAAGGGTATTTTCAAATTGGTGAATTTTATCTTTTCATCTTGCTCTAGTCCATTCGAATGTAAACATGTATAATATATGATTAATTGTATTTTATAGTAGGAACTTGACCTCATAGTTATGTTATAGCCCATATTTCAATTAGCTATAAAAGGCATCTCAATTTTGTTCTGGTGTGCATTTTATGGCCTTAGAGAAAATTTTCGGCGCCAAAAAGTTGATGTTGATTATTGGAGTCTCATATTGATTTTTAATTTTTTTAACATAGGCTATAATGTAAATACAGTGTCAAAGTTTGGATTATAAAATAATTAAGGAGTGAAATGTTAGGATATAAAATAATATTTTTCTTATAAAAGTAGGATAGAGAAATCGAATGGAGGAGAATTGGATAAGAAAGGTCAATGGTTGTCAAGAATTTGTGGACTGGAAAGGTCAAGAATGGCCGATCGAGGTATGAACAAGTGTTGCTATTCTCATTGGAAAAGTGGTGAGAATGTGCCATCAATTTTTGTCAGGAATTTTTTCTAGGTTTGTGATAATAGTGGAAGGAGTGCTCATACTTTGTTGTGATGATGCTCTGTTCACTTTGCAGAAATTAATATGATTATACACACTCTCGCCTTCGGCCTTCCACCACCACAATCAGTAATGACAATGTTTTTTTTCATTTATATCTGTTATGCTTTTCCTCATTCTATTTTATATTTTTTGGATGAATGTTAGATAATGGTTTTGATTTATAGTTTTAATTTTAGAGCTATTCGACTTAACAAAAATTATTTTACTAAGTATCTCGAAAATTAGAACTCAACACTGCACACATATATATTATAAATATTATTATTTAATTGATGAAAAACTATATATAGAAGTTGTAATTTTTTATACTTATTCAAATAGATAAGTGGGGTTATGCTTGAAAGGATAATAAATATGAGTTTTGAAACCTTTTTCTTGTGTATTTTTGTATTATATTGTATGAGAGTTTGATTTTTATATTTTTATATTTGTTTAAGGGATAATTGTTTGTAAAATCATGAAAAATAGACTAATTTTAGTTTGTCACACACATTTCAAAATTTGAATGATAAATCAAAACAATTTACAAAATTTCAATTGTCCCATCTAATCGAATTAAATAACAAAGTTTTAAAATTCTCAATTTTCCCATTTGAATCCCTAAACCCTACAACGCATAATCTCGTCGGAGACGAGTAATTGATGATTCGAGAAGTTTAACCAATCTTCATGTCTTAAGCCTCACAATACTACGTCGTTTTGCTAACCAACCTTTCATTCCACATATATGTTTTGTGTAGGGGAGATTATCAATACGAACAAAACAGGAATGAAAACGGATCTCTGAAAGTTGTGTTTAACACTTTCAGATCAAATTAATTGGTCGGTTCTATCCAATTATTTGATCAGATAAAGTTCAGAGTGTTTAGGAAAGTATGTTGTTGTTCTGTATGAGAAAATGAACTATAGTTCTGTTAAAAAAAGACCAAAAATGGGAATAAACTGTCCCAACTACCATGGACCCGGCCGGGTGGAGTCATGCCACAGTCTCACTCGGCCGGGTGAGACTCTCTGGACTCCACGCCGTGCGGGACCCGGCCGGGTGGAGTCATGCCACCGTCTCACCCGACCGGGTGAGACTCTTTGGACTCCACGCCGTGTGGCACATGCTACCTTCTCACCCGACCGGATGACACCCTCTGGAATCCACGTAGCATTTGACACAGCCGGGTGGAGATATGCCACATTCTCACCCGGCCGGGTGAGTCCTACTGGACCCCGCTTCCAGGGGTGCTGCCCCCGGACCCCGTCCCTTAGGGGCTTCGCCCCTAAGATAATAATAAATTCATATAAGCGTGCATTCCGCACCTCTAAACTTATATGATGTATCATTATGACGATATTGGTTAATTCAGTTAATCCAATTACACTAAAATATCCAACATTTTGGTCTATTAACTCAGTTTCATTTTCTCCCGAATTTGGTAAGATGAGATAATTGAAATTTTTTTAAACTTTGTGATTTCACAATCAAATTTTAGAAGATAAGGTAAATAAGAATTGATCTCATGATTTTACACGTAATCATTCATTTGTTTAGTTAGGCTCCCGGAAAAGTAATAGCTAGGCTCGATAATATAGATGTTCACGAACGATTTCGAATGAACTTTGTCTGTGTATTTGAAAACTCAAATATATCGAACTTTGGTTAATAATCGACTCAAATAATTTGTCCTCCTGTAATATGTAGCACTATATGTACCGTTGATCATTTGAACAACGTAGATGGTTAAAATAGAATTTCATAATCAAAGAGAATTCAAACTTGTTTTATGGGGATTTGATTAAATGATATTCTCTGTTACATTTCACAATAAATTTTATACTATATATCTTATATAAGCATCATTTGTGAGCACCATTCTCATTTAGTCCATGTTAACATTATTTATTTTAGTTTCTATATTTATTTTAATTGTAATACCTTAAAAATTATTATTGATCTTATTACTTTTACAAATTTATAAAATCAAATCTCGTCTTTTTTCATTTTCTCTAAAATTTTAAATAAAGAAATAAATAAAAGAACATATCGAACTTTGATTTTTATGTAGTTTATAAAATAATATTGTTTATAATAATTTTTAAGATATTAGAATTAAAGTAAATGTATAAATCAAAATAAATAATGCTAACGTTTATTAAACGAGAACGGTGTTCCCATGAGAACATATAATCTCAAGTTTAGGTTTGTTGGTGGATCATGGACCATGATATAGGTCGATCGCGTCCATGATTTTGTTCATATTAGTTGCGATTTTATAGGAATAGATACAGTATTTATTTAGTGAAGTTCTAATTTTACCATTTCTATATATATAGATATGTACAGGCATGCATCTATATATGTGTAAGCACTATTTGGTGAATGTCAATGAATTACGAAATACTTGTCTCAAATAATATAAATTATGGAATACCTTGTATTTTGGTCTGCTTGCATAAGAAATTGAGGGCTTTGAGTGTTTGTATGTTTTATTTTATTTTTTCCTATTTGAATACTAATCAATGTGGCATGGATACCAAATCAGTGTTGTTTCTTTCGAATATATTAATCTGTTGGATTGACAGGTATAATGATAGATATTATTCAAATTATGATAGCCGCATATTCAAAGATGCTATTTATTTACTTTTTACTTTTGAATGGATCCCCACTGTCATGTATTCCATATATACTATGTACTCAATTTTTGAATTTTCATTTACATTAGTATTAGGTTCTTGCACTTTTAAATGTATATCAGTATATATTGAGTCCCCACTTTCTAAAATAAGACTCAATCTACACTAGGCTGTTTAATAGTTCAATTTCTTCTTAGTTACATACATATATACAAATAAACCTTTTAATGTAGTGGTAAGGATGTACTTGACATTTTTATGGAATGTGATTAGTTCAAATAACATTTTGTGTTTAAGTTAAGAATATATATATATATATATATAGAGTTGTATTCAAATAATAACTACTTCTTAATGCATAACGCAGACCAAATCCTAACCATCCGATTATTTGATCTAACGCTCGAAACTTTGACACGTGTAAATTCTGTTTTAATATTTT
>JAYDZE010083055.1:0-24856 GCA_034509125.1 Monilaria moniliformis
CCTGTCAGGGGCTAGAGCCTATGTGGCTCATATGTTTGCCTAGGCAGAGCCATAAACTCTGTCAGGGGCTAGAACCTGTGTGGTTCACAGTTCCGTGTACCCTTGTCTGAAGCCAAGCTAAGTGTGGGGGCTATTGTTGTGATTCTGTGATATATGTGGATATGCATGCATTGAACGTGACTATGTGTGATAGTTATATGTTTGATGAGTGTGATTAAACATGGAAATATAATATATACTTGTTAGGAGAGATCAATGGTAATAATTGATAAGAAGTTGAGTAAAGGATAAAATGTGGAATAAAAAAATATATGAAAGAATGTATGTAGTTAAATATGATGCTAAGGTAACGTATAAGATAAACGATAGAAAGTATAATAAAAATGTTAGACAATGAAACAAAATATTGAAAGGAAATAATAAATGTTATATTAAGAATAAGAATGAGAATGAAAAATAAGTCATGTGTATAAGTAATTTTATGGGTTGAATTGATTAGTGATGTGTTGTGAATCTAAAATTTATAACTGAATAATTTAAGGTTAAAAATAAGTAAAGGTAATATAAAAGGAATAAAGGAAAAGAATATGAATAAAGGAATATATGATGGAATAAGTTATAAGAATAAGAGATGAGTTAAAGAAAATTTTAAAAGGAAGAATAAGATGAGTAAAATAAAAGAAGAGACAATTAAGATTATGAAAAATAAATAAATAATTAATTGAATTGATAAATAAACTAATGCTTGGTCTGGTTACAGGAATGTCAATTGGTGATGGATTATTCGGCTGCATCCTGATGGAGTCACTAGAAGATGAAATACTAATAAATGTATAAATGTGGCATGATGTGTAGTTGGGATCCGCTACGACATGTATTAATTGAAATATTGTAACAACTATTTAGAAATAAAAAGAAAAATTTTATTTGAGAGTCTTTGATACCAAACTTAACACCACTTATTCGGTAGGGAAACCTATCAGTAAGGGGCGTTACAATTTGGGAGAAAATAAGCTTATATAATTGAGACGGAGAAAATATAAAAATGTGAAATATTAGTGACATGGCATTAATTGATCCACTAAAATAAGGATCCATGGTTTTTGGGCTAGAATACTAAAGTGGGCTTTAAATATTATGATCAATGAAATACTGCAAAGTCTCGGTATTTATTATCGATCAGAATTGGATCATAATAGAATTTCGATTTATACCGATACCATAATATTAGATTGTGGAGGAAGATTGTTGCCTTTTGCTTGTTTGCAAAAACATCAAGATTTTGGACAAATGGGATATAATAACTCCAAATAATTGAGAAAAAAAATTATGAAGGCTAAAAAAATATTATCATCGAGTCATATTCGATCGATCAAATAAAAAGCAGATAGAAGTCAAAATTGGTCTTACCTTCGTTAGCCTATAATATTTCTTATTCAAAATGATAAAGAATTTACTATTAATACTTTTGAAAAAATATACTAGTAAATTTTATTTGTAATTGTTTATCTCGAATGAATTACGCCCGTGAAAACAAGATATATAATTTCGTTTAATATCTTATCTATTAAAATATTTCAAAATGAGATACTTATTAATATTATCACTAATATACTATTTTATTCGTCTATAAAAAGTAGTTCTTTTTTTGCCATTTTAATACGTCTATAAAATTAATTTATTTTCATTTATAAGCACTATACCATAACATATTACTCTCGATATATCAATTTTAATTATCATTTCTCCACCACATTCTTCACGATACATTTTTTAGTCATTATTAATTCTATGTTTAAAATGAGATATTTTTTCAATTTATAATACTCCCACTACTTTTATTAAAATTCGTCCCACGTCCCATTTTCGTCCCATTTGCACATCTTTCCAATATAGTATATACACATATTTCCGCCACGTTGCATGATTTCCCCTTACGTGTCACTAACTGATGAAGCTAGGTGCCACGTCACACAGCGACCACGACATAAATTATAAGATATTAAGATTGCCTAAATAGAGGGTGATGGCACAGAGCAAGGACGACATAAAATACGGCGCAGCCCAGGCGAAATTATCGCCGGAAGAATCGCTTAGAGGTGGCTACGTCGGAGGCGCGCCGCTCGAAGCCGGAAAAATTGCCGATTCCGAAGTCGTTGACCTTTTCCCTGGCGCTCGTAAAATCAACGACCAAGATCAAGGAGGCGCTACCGATTCTCAATCCGGAGCTCGAACAACACCGGAGCGGGATGCAGTGTCGAGCCGGGATGAGAATCTGCGGTAGTAAATGTTACACATGAAATATATAATCAGACTATAATATTTATAATAGTTTTGGTTGAGCTAGATGTTTCATGTTACGATTTGGTTTTAGATTGTTGCAAAAGACCGAGCCGGTTCAGCCGATCGGATCGGCATTTAGAGGATAAATTGAGATCTGCGGTTAAGCCCAGTGAAAGTTTGGGCTTTGGATGGTGGACCAGACCATTTGAATGATCTAATTCTTGCTGAGCAAATTTTCTTTTATACTTTACAAACAAATGAAATATAAATCTAAATTATATTTGTTATTTAGTTTTGTATTTTCTAAGAAAATGTATGTTTATATCTTAAAACGTCGATATTTCCCTTCTATAACTAAATATTTTCATTTATTCAAATATTGGTTCCTTGATTAATTGATTAATGGGAATAAATGTATTCTTTTTATAATTCTATCTGTTCGGTAATAGATGTTCTTGAGTGGAAAAAGTTAGTAAACATAGGTTCTATTTTTATATATTAATTTTATAATCAAATATGAGTAGAATAAGGTAGTGGATTATGAGACTCATGTACAAAAAATAGTAAAATTTCAAATGGGATATATAATAGCAGATATTTCGAAATAGCAAAATAGTTTTAAATGGGATATATAATAGCGGATATTTCGAAATAGCAAAATAAAACTTTTAATGGCGGCCATATAAAGTATAAAAAATTGATAAATTTGGTATTTTTAATATTCTCACACAATCATTTATTTAGCTGAGAGGACAAAAGGAGAAATAAACAATATTTGCGGGGAAAATGCAAAACTCGAATATTCCTTTTTAACGCAATAATATACGTGCATGTAAGATTAAATGATCTTCTATTATAGACTAATTAGAAATGAAACAAATTCCTTTAATTTTATAATGTATTTCGAATATAGAATATTAAACCAAGGCTTTGAAATTAAAAAAGAAAAAAAAAATCAAAAGCGACCATAAAAACTAGTACTATTCGTACATGAAAATTAATCTAACCATTGTTTATTATGTCTTAGTTTTCTTTTATGATAAAATTAATCTCAAATAATATCGAAGTAACTCGACTTTTAGATAATCTCAGACAAATTTAATCTCGAATAAGTAAAAATCTCATAAATTATTATATATGAGAGAAAACGAATGAAGTATAAGTAAAAAGAATGATGTATGTGCGAGCCCATGTGTACAGAAAGGATGTGTGTTTTTTTGTAAGGAATATGAACGTGTTGGGAAGCAATTGTCATTGTGGTACTAGACAACGACAGCTGGCCTTTCTATAATGTCACATTTTATTAGGTTTTATTTATTTCAAATACTCATATTACTCAATCATTTCTATTTTCTTTATTTGGATAAATCTTTTATTAGTACCTCACATTTTATACGGATATAATACTAGTTAGAGTAGTTCGGTCCTTTTTTTAGAAAGACGATCAATAATGGTTCCTCATTTATCCCGTGGTGACTCGAACCGATCCTTTGTGACTCAATACAATGAATTGTGATATTAATTCTTAATTTTCTACCCTATCAATTTTCTTGTCTTTCAAGCCCTTAATTTTAGAAGTTAAAAGATTGGGTCACGGTGGACTCGAGTATATGAGCATTTTGGCATAATGGCTGACGTTTAGTACTTGATAATCGCGATGACAATATCAAAATATCAATAACGACAACTAATACTTACAGATTTTGTGAAATTTATCGCGAGTAGCTACTATTGGACATCAATTTATATATCGAAAATATTACTCTCTACTAACTCATTAAAGTCAAGTCTTATATTTATTTATTTATTAATATATATGTAAAAAATATTAATCTCTACTTAATCCAGATGTTGCAGGCAGTTGTTGGTAGCATCTCCTGGATTTGATAGGTTAGAATTAGTCCTAATATATATATTTATATTTTCTGGTGGAAAAAGCGAAAAACAAGTAGCAATAAGAAAAAAAAAGCAACAAAAAAAAAAAGCCTCCCAAAAACTGTCTCAATAATCTTCGCCTCTCTCTCTCTCTCTCACTCACTTGGTGTAAGAATTTTGTGCTTTGCAGTCTTTCCTTTATCATCATCTCTCCCCAAGGAGAGAGAGAGAGAGGAGAGAGAGAGCGCTTGTTTTGTGTGTGACTCGGTGACTGCAACGCACGTCGGTGCAACATCGAGAGAGAGACCTATTCATCGCCCCATATCAACTTCCATTTTCCGTTAATCGATTGATTGGTTTCTCTCTCTCTCGTTTTTCTCTCTGATGGAAAGTCGCTTTATTCCCACGGCATAGCATTAGAGAGAGGGAAAAAAATTGCGAAAAAGCAAAGCACAAATTTGATTTCCCCTGGGGACTTGGAATATTATCCAGTTTTCCCCAAAATAAGTGACTCCCCAACTCTGGCGGACCTCAGAGGAACCCTAGCGTTCCTCATCTCCTCGGTCGCTTACGAATCGAACACCTTCGAATTCAAATCGCGGCGGAAGAGGCACAGTTTCTTCCACCGAGGATCGAAAATGCTCTGGATACTGCGATTCTCGGGGTTCTTCTCCGCCGCGATGGTCATGATCGTCCTCTCTCCGTCTCTCCAGTCCTTCCACCCGGCGGAGGCGATTCGCTCCTCTCACGGCGGCGATTCCGATTCCTACCTCCGCCTCCCGACCTCCTCCGCCGCCGCCGACAAATTCACATTCCGCAGAGCGCCGGTCTTCCGCAATGCCGGCGATTGCCGCGCCTCGAGACTCGGTAAATCCAGCGTCTGCGATCCATCGCTCGTCCACGTGGCGATCACGCTCGATTTCGAGTACCTCCGCGGCTCAATCGCCGCCGTCCATTCGATCCTCCAGCATTCAAAATGCCCTGAGAGCGTCTTTTTCCATTTCCTGGTCTCGGAAACGTCTCTCGAATCGGTTGTCCGATCCACTTTCCCCGAATTGAAGTTCAAAGTCTACTATTTCGATCCTGAGAGAGTACGGAATCTGATCTCGAGCTCCGTCAGGCAAGCGCTCGAGCAACCGCTCAACTACGCACGAAACTACCTCGCCGATCTTCTAGAAACCTGCGTCAATCGCGTCATCTACCTCGATTCGGATCTCGTCGTCGTCGACGACATCTCGAAGCTCTGGAGCACGGCGCTGGGGAAGAAAACGATCGGCGCGCCTGAGTACTGCCACGCGAACTTCACTAAATACTTCACAGAGCATTTCTGGTCGGGATCCGCCTTCTCCGGCGTATTCTCCGGCAGAAATCCGTGCTACTTCAACACCGGCGTGATGGTGATAGATCTGGCGAGATGGCGGCGGCTCGGCTACACGCGCCGCATCGAGCGGTGGATGGAGATACAGAAGACCAGCGCGAGCCGGATCTACGAGCTCGGCTCGCTGCCGCCTTACCTGCTCGTCTTCGCCGGACACGTGGCGCCGATCGATCACCGGTGGAACCAGCACGGCCTCGGCGGCGACAATGTGCGCGGCAGCTGCCGCGACCTCCACGCCGGTCCGGTGAGCCTCCTCCACTGGAGCGGCAGCGGTAAGCCGTGGCTCCGGCTCGACTCGAAGCAGCCGTGCCCCCTCGACTCGCTGTGGGCCCCCTTCGATTTGTATGGACATTAGACGGTGAGAAGAAGAAGAAAAGATTTAACAAATTTTGTTTTGGCAGCCGGTAAATTCCTTCAGTGACTACTCCTCCTCTTTGTTACAATTTACTTCATGATTTTTTTTTCTACAGTTTCACATTTTTTATTTTCTTTGATTATAGCCTTTTTTTTTCTTCTTTAATTACTTGTTTATTTTGATGATTGACTCGTTACATTTACTTGTCATGATCGATTTGTACCATATTCTGTTTATTATTCTATGTTTCTTGAAAAATAAATTGAAAGAGGAAAATATATACTTTTTTTTCCCTTTTTCTTGTATTTATTTGTGTTGTTTACATTTTTCAATTATTTTTCTTTTAAGAAATACATTTTATAATTGTTCTTGAATATATAAATTAGTGTAAAATGTGCGCACCGACAGCTCTATATTACCAAATAAATAAATGATTTTGATTCGTTGGAAGTACTGGAAATTAGCGAAAATGACGAAATTGCCCCTGTATACAGGAAATTACAAGAGGCCTCGATGTTGTCGGTCTGCTTATGTCTAGTTTAGTAATTTCACTTAATCATTGTTTCTTGAACTATCACGTTGATGTCGTTTCATGAATTTGTATTTGTCGTTTTCGTTGATTGTAGCTCTTATGTTGATGTTATCAGCGGAGAAACGGTGACAGCTGGGCATAGTGGGTGGGTGGGTCTATGAAGACAATGATCATACAATTTGTCTTTTAGTTTGTGAAAAAAATAAAATCTGTGGTTAATGTTTCATATTCTATTGGGATGATTGGAGCTCATTTGTTGGTTAGGAATGATAGTTGGCTCTCTCAGTGTGCATAAGATATTTTGATCTTAATATTGGTAAATTCATGATGAAAAATTGCATTTTGGAATAGGAGATAGGACTATGAGACTATTTTCGAAGTGTGGTGTCTGAATGTACTGAACACTAGATATCTTGACTTATTAGATGTTTTGATATTAATATTAGTAAGTTCATGCTGTGTTGCATTTTGCCCCCTTTTTTGGCAAAGTCTGAATTCTAATGGGGTTTAAAATTAGGGCTTGGTTGTTATACTATATAATAGTTGTTTCCGTTTGTATTTTGTATTTTGTATCCGAAAATATATAGTGAAAAACATTTGCTTGACATTGCTCCCAGACACATCGTAACGAATTGGGTAAACAATTATGTTATGTTCTTTATTATTTTTCGTGATTTCGTAATGAAATATGTGCTGAGGTGTTATGGTTATTGATGAATTCGTAGTCGTGGGCTAGACTTAAACTCAATCTTGCTCATTCTTGTATAGATCGGTGAAGTAGGTGAGTTGTGGATTTTAGCAGATGTAAATATTTGATGAAATTATGGAGCAAGAAAAGGTACACGGGAATCATTTGTAAAGAAAGTTGTGGTTTTATTTTTTGGGTGGATATCTTATGATCCAACCCTTCTTTCCAACCCCCATTTCTGTATCTTTTTCTGACAATATTTAATTTGTTGGTTTGTTTCTGGTAAATGTGGTTGTCCCATTTTCAGATTTTTGATGAACAGGAATGCTTTCATTTGTTGTCTGTTTCTTGCCATATATTTATAGGACACATGCTTGATTTTTGTCTCTGTTAAACTGTGAAGAGTGTTTGATTGTGTTTGTTGAGGATTTGAATGATCTTGATGTCGGCAAACGTAGTGTTGGATTGTATGCACGTAACTTAAGTATGTGTATAGTGTTTGATGATGATACTAAGTATGAGTATTAATTATGTTTATAATTTATTTTGATGTTGACTGTATTGTCGAACAACGCATTACCACATGAACCCTTCAATTTTTTAGCTTTGCCACTTCATATATATGTATTGTTAATTTATTTTGCAGGATTGAGAATGTAAGCAAAGGGGCATTTCTTAAATAATTGAGTGGTGAGTGTGATGTCAATTACTAATAAATTCATAGCATATAAATATATAAATTGTGGCTAAATTTTAAGGTGTACAAATTTTGTAAGTTTTGATGGGTGTTGGGAGGAGGTTGTTGTTCTGGGAGAGAGTGTAGATATTCTCTATGTATTGATATACGTTGATTTCGAATATTTTCATTTTGATCCGCCTTTCTTTTTCAATGAGCGCCTCCAATTCAGCAAATAAGGTCCATCTCCATGTCTGTAGAGACAAAAAAAAGAAAAGAAAAAGATTTCTACTTTTTTTGTACAAGATCAACCAAGGACTTGAGAGATACAACTTTTGGAACCCTTCCCTTGGGGCCATCTACAGCGCATCCCGCGACCGTCTCGTCCCGAAGGAACCAGCCAACGCGTGCGCGTCGTAGATGCCCTTACAGAAAGAGTGAGAGAGAGAATTGGAGAAAGAAAGAAAGAAAGAGAAAATTAGATAGAGCGAAATTATGACAATAAGATATTTATGGTACCGTAAAAATAACATATGTATTTACCAAATACATATTTATCCCAAAAAAAATAGATTCACGATTAACTATTAATTTTGATATATTAATTTGTTAGTTTAAAAATCATTTCTAATTATAAGGGTATGAGATGTGGAGCCCATGATTTCGTTGTTGCGTACAAATTTTGGACAAGAAGCCGACTCCAATTGCCCTGGCACCACACGTGGCCAGGTATACCTCTAAATTGGAACTATATTATGCAATTACATATGTTTTCACAACATTGTATGCCCAGTTTTTTTAAAAAAGTGGTGACTGTGACTGGGCATCTAACGGAAGCCCCAGACCAATCATATTCTGACATAGTAAATTTTGAAATATCTATTTTATCTCCATACTTTTGTCCCAATCATTCTCTCATTTATACGTGTGTTATTTTAAAATATAATACAATACATGATGTTTCATTATAAATTCATTGTCCTGCTTTTTTTATTGATAGTTTTGAGTGTTGTCTTTTAACGTAAGCATAAATTTATTTTGGTAGGAGCTAGGTATTTGAGTTCGAAAATTTTGATAATAGGGGCTTTTGCACAATAATTCACATAAAATACTGAAAATCTGATAATATTATATGAATAAAAATAAAAAATTGACTTGTTAGGGACTTAAATCTCTTTTTATATACATGTGTGTCTGCCATTTGATCTTTGTTTGTGTACAGGCTTTATTGAGGTTTTTAAATGAGTGTAGCTGAAATAAATAGGATACTATATACATGTATGACTATGGCTAATGATTTTTTATTCTAAATAATTTTGGGGAATTGAGGAAAATGCGATGAGGATAAAATAAAATTAAACCATTGGCTTGATTAATATTCCATCAAAAAACCTTAAAATACTCATATTTATTTCTCTTCAAAATAGTACATATGAAAAAATATTCCTTAATGATACAAGCCCACAAGACTATTTCCATTCCATTGAGAAAATTAATAGTAGACAGAAGCAATATATCATACAACACAAGTAGTAACAAAATATTATCAAGAAACAAGGGAATCCCTTTTGTGCTAAAAGTGAAATCTCTTCCTAGTTTTTGTATTCTTGATCTCTTTCTCTCTCAAGAATCCAGAGAGAGAGAGAGACTACACAGGTAGAATATGGGCCGTCCGATTCAAACATTTTCAATTATGATGATGATACTCATAACTAGAAATACAACAAACAGATATATATTGACTCAAGATGAAGGTAACTTCATTCTCCCACACACACTGCACACACTAACAATTTCTTGGATTTTCCGATTTCATTTCCACACAATCTATGTGTAAATACATCTACACATACATCAATCTTCATACATAACTAATAATTAAAAAAAAGAAAGAAAAAGAAGTTAAAGCATAACTTGATCTCCCCCACACACACTACACACACCAACTATCCTTCCCTTCCTCCTCGCCGTCAAGGCATGTGAAAACTCAATCCGCCGCCGCTGCTCCCCGCTGGCGGATAGACATAAACAGTGAGCAACGATATCACAATGCAAATCAACCCCGACCACAGATACACAATCGTCGGAATCTTCCCCTTCTTCCCCATCATTCCCTTCGCAAACGGATACAGATGCGACAGCACCCAAAAACTGAAAAAAACACCCCCAACCAGCCTGCTCCACTGCGGGAATGGGCTGTACACCGTCCTCGACACCGCCACCGCGATCGCAATCGCGTTGAACATAATAATCGTGATCGGCGGCACCATTAGCGTCGTCCACCGGAACTCGTACAGCTCCGCAAACTCGTCCTCCCCGTCCTCTGCCGCTGCCGATTTTGAAGTCAGCGTGAAGGAGATCTCGATTCCGGCGATCACCTTCAGCAAACCCTGCACCACCGCCGCCGGATGCGCGCTCGTGCCGCCGATAAGCCAGAACTGCTCGTTCCGCCACCAATCGTGGAGAGTGATCCCCGACCACCGGATCTCAAGCAATGCCAGCAAACACAGAGTCACCGTAATCGTCAATAACAGCACAAGAAACGTCACGTCAAGCGTCGCAACGATGAATTCACCGGAAAATAGAGACAGCGCCGGCAGCAGGCAGTAGACCAGAAGAAATATCGAGGTGAAGGGATACATTCCGACGTTGAAATAAGCTATTCTCTGCAAAAATTTCATCCGAGGAGAGGCGAAAATCGCATTGTTTCGAGAGAAGAAGATCTCGACGGAGCCGGTCGCCCACCGCAGAACTTGAATCAGGCGATCGGTGAGGTTGATCGGAGCGGTTCCGCGAAAAGCGTCGCGTTTGGTGACGCAGTAAACTGACCGCCAGCCTCTGTTATGCATTCTGTAGCCTGTGACGACGTCTTCCGTCACCGAGCCGTAAATCCAGCCTACTCTCTTCCCCCACTCAGTCTTATCCTCGTAGAAGCACGTGATCACGCTAACGGCCTCCGCCAGAGCGGACGCATCTAACGGCTCTCTCTGCACTGCCAGAGACCCCGAAGGGCGGCCGAGGCAGCCCTTACCTCGGAGCTCGTGGAGGAGGCGGCCTCCGAATTCAGCTACTCTGATCGAGTCAATCAGAGTGGTCGAGTTTCCGAATTGCTTCGAGAGGGAGCTTTCGTCGCCTTCGTTTACGGGGAGGAGCATGTCCTCGTCGTCTTGGTGTTTATTTTCGGTGCGGAGGAGGTGCTTGCGGTGTTTTCGGCGGCCGAACCAGCCGAGATGCTCGGTGGCGCGGGGCGGGCTGAAGCCGTAGAGGGCGATGCGGCGGAAAATGCAGCCCGTGCCGACATACATGGGGCCCTGGAGGCCGTCGAGGGCGCGCATGTTAACGTCAAAAAAGACGGTGTTGTGGTTGGCGTAGCGGTCGTTGGGGTCGATGCCTTCGAACCTCTGGGGGAACTGGACGTAGCAAATCTTGTCGCCACCGCGGTCGAGCATGAAGCACATGCCCTCGCGGACGGCCATCGAGTTGTAGATGTAGTGGTCGCAGTCGAGGTTGAGGATGAAGGCGCCGTTCGACATGATCGCGCTGGCGCGCACCAGCGCATTCATGGCACCGGCTTTCTTGTTGTGGTCGAACCCCGGCCGCTTCTCGCGGGACACGTAGACCAGCATCGGTATCCGGATGTCCACGTCCGTCGTGTCTATTAGGTTCTCCTCGTCCGCCTCATGCCCGAATAGCTGCTCCGGACTAGCAGGAACAAGCATTATCTGTTTAACAACAACAGCAACAATATCAGAATAGAACTAGCAAGTAGTACTACTAGGAGAAACTAGTACTACTAGTACCTGTATGATGCCCATGTGGTCGCCTCTCGAGTGGCCGTCCTCGCCCGATGGCCACGCCCCATGCCAATGGCTTTGGTCTGCCATCCAAGTGGCCTTCGGGACCTTGACCACCTCCGGAGCGCCCTGTCCAATCTCAACCCCCTTGCTCTTCGCTCTCACCTCCGCCTGTGCGTTGTAAGCGTCTGACCTCCGCCTAATCGTCTCCGGCAACGCATTAATCCTCACCTTTAACTCATCATACTCTCTCTTCACCCTCCTCCGATCCCTCACAAAATCGAGCCTCACCTTATTCTTCAACGGATCCCTCTTCTGCCCGAAATACGCCTCTGGATTCCTCGGCTCTATCTTGTGCTTCCGGCAGAACGGAACCCAAATCCGAGCAAAGCTCGCAGCCTCCGCCATGGCCTCGAACGTGACCAACGAGCCGCCGTCGTCGGACAAGTAGCATGCCACTTTTTCAGCAGGGTAATCGACTGCGAGGATCGAAAGGATCGTGTTTGCCGTCACGAGAGGCGGCTCTTTGTCGGCGTCCGCGGTGGAGACGAACACGTCGATCCCCGGTAGATCGGAGAACTTCTTCGGGTTCCGGAGATTCGGCTCCGATGATTCGAAGCGGTCTTTTAGGACGGCGAGATCGGTGACTCTTTTTACTGGACAGAGCTTCGGGAGCTGATCTAGCAGCCATGAAAAGGCAAACCAGATTTCGCAGATTACAGACATTAGCCATAGCCAGATTGCTTGGTGGTTTGGGTGCATAATACGCCATGTGAGGAAGCAAGCAAGAACGGTGAGACGGATAACCATCAGCAATCTGCATCATTCAAATCAAGACTGAGAGAGAGAAAGAGAGATGGAGGGAAAATGAACGAATAACAATCAACAATCTGCATTTTTCAACATCATCATATAATGAAATCCAACCATACAAAATCAAGACTGAGAGAGACAGAGAAACACTAAGACGACTAATCCATCAACAATCTGCTTTTTTCAACATCATCATATAATGAAATTCAACCAAACCAAATCAAGACATACCCACACGAACAGAGAGAGATAGAGAGAGGGAAAATGGAGTGAGAAAAACTAAGACAAAAACCATCAACAAGATGCATAATTCAACAACATCATTCTCGTTAGTCTTGCTATAAGGACTTTCAATCATGAGAGAGAGAGAGATATATACCTGTAAGGGCTGAGAATTGCTGCAGAAATTGCAACTTTCCTAGTCAAAGGTCTGTTCCTTTTATCTGTAAAATCCGGAGGCGTTTCATATCTACCATTTTCTCTTCCAAATTCATACTCATTTGCAGGCCACAAAGCATTTCCATACCCATAAGTCCCCTTGGTCTCAAAAAGCCAACGCGTGTGATCAAAATCATGGTTAGTATTCTTAAAAGACTGCACAACTGAGAGATTTTTCTCCAATTTAACTCCTCTCCCCCATTCCGGCAGCGGATTGGCCTGATCCTCCTCCTCCTCCAGCTCCTCCTCCGGCTCCTCCTCGTCTTTATACAGCTCCTTGCAGCCGGGGCAGTGGCCGCCGCCGTTCCCAACGCAATCCAAATAGCAATCACGGCAGATGATGAATCCACAGTCGCAGTAACTCTTGAAGCTCCCGCCTGCTGCTTTCTCGTCGCAGCCGTCCATTCCACAGACGGATTTCGACTTCGTTGCCGATGAAATTCCGTCGGAGCTCTTCCTCATGTGTGCTTTTGTGACGGAATTGAATCCGCCGGTGAAAATCGCCTCTTTGATGAAGCCCTCATTGGGCTTTTTGCCGGAGCAGAGACGGGGGCTGCTCTGGGAGTCGGAGAGGGGGCGGTTATCGGGCGTTGATGGGATTTGAACCGTGTAGGCCACGAATTCGTCGGCCGATTCCTTCGAGAAGGCCAGGCGGCGAGCTCCGGCGCCGGAGCTGTAGCGGCGGTTCTCGGAGAGGGGGGAGCTCGTGTTGTTGTTCGAGATTGATTGGCGGCGAGGCATCGGGCTCGTGAGCCCGGCGCTGCGCGATCCGCCGGAGGAAGTGACCGTGATCGTCACCGGAGACGACCTCGGAGAATTTGCTGCCGTGTTCGCCATTTTCTTCCAATTTCAGAGAATTCAACTAATTGATGAATCAAATCAAACAATGAAGAAAAGAATGTGGATTTAATCTGAGCTGGGTTTCAACATTTGAAACATTTTTTGGGGGGATTTTGGTTTTGTGGATGTGGAAATTTGAAGTTGTTTGTTTGAATATGAATTGTTGGCTTCTTTAATGAGAAAATTTGAATATAACGGTCGAGTATTGGAGCTGCCACTGTTTGAGCTGAAACGGTCAGTTCAGGTAAGTGGGCCCGTCCTACGTGGCAGGGCCTTTTTTTAATTTTTTATATTGGTTTTTGGGCAGTGAAGTCAACAAAGAAAAGGTAGAAAAGTTAGGGCATGCAACGTTAATTTTCAACGGTCGAATAAGTAAAAAGGATGAGATCTGATTCTGATATACGTAACGCTATTTTATTTAATAAATTACACATTATTTTATAAGTAGTTTAATTGGTTATGATTAATTGAATGGTGAACTAGATTGCTCTAATAATTGCTAAATTATTATTATTATTATTATTATTATTATTATTATTATTATTATTATTATTGTATGATTGCAGTATAAAATTATAAATTATAAACATTTTCGCAGTGCTTTTCGTAAAATTACAAATATTTTGTTAAAACATATATATTAAAAGCATATACTAATATATTTTATTTTTTGGTGAGTGTAAAATTTTTGTTTATTACAAATTTATCTATTTAAAAATTAAAAGCATATCTATTTCGTTAAACATATATATTAAAAATTTCGATCTATATATTTATTTACATATTTTGTTTTGTTTCTTTAAATTCTTAATTTCTTTTCTCTGTTTTAAAAAAATCATATAATTGGTCTAATAATAAAATATTCAATATGCATATCAAATTTAATATCTTGAAAAAAGATTTAAATTAATATATATTTCGTATATAATGAATTTGAAATGATAAAGTTATCATCTTAAAAAAATTCAATTATTTTAAACAATTTCATCCCCATCCATTTCTAATTGTGTTGTGCCATTTATTTGAAATTCTTTTTTTTCGTTTTTCCTTTCCTTTTTATTTCCTTTTTTTCTTTAGAATTATATTTTTTTGCTTTTCTTATCTGCAGTTTTAATTATTTACTTTCAATTTTATAGTATTGAAAATCATTTGTTACTATTCTATCAACTTATAATTATTTTAAGATTGTATTAAATATGTTCAAAAATTAAACGTAATAATTTTCTTTTGTTTCATATTGTTTTTTGTCTTGTTTTGTGTTTGATCCTTTTACTTTTATTTCATAACATTTTTTAAAATTATTAACTACTTATGATTAAATAAATATTTAGGGTATGAGCATATCCATTTACTCAACTTAATAAAAATATTAATGTGCCTTATAACAAATACTACAACATATATAGATAAATTATTTCCAAATATAAATCTAGATAATTAATATTCTATATTTTATTTATCCAAATAAGTACATATTTATGATGTATCTATCTACTATAGTCAACACTAACAAAAATATTATATTCTATATATCTCTCATTAATATATGTGACTAACGTATTTTTTATAACAATTACAATAAATAGGTGTGTGTGTATATATATATATATATATATATATATATTAGTTTAATGTTTAATTATCTTATAATAATTGTCTATCAACTCCACCTACCATCTATATACATACACACACTCACATTCAATGACTAAATAAAAATATTTTAGTCATTCTTTCAAAATTTCCAACTATTTTACTCATTTTTTAAAAATATATAAATATTTGTTTGCAGTTGTAATACATTAAATAAATTAATTCTATTTTTTTCGTGATATAATTATATATTTCGTGTTAGCTTTTTTGTATTGTATATACTTTTGAGAGTTTAGAATAAATTTCTATATAATTGTGGTATCCAATTCAATTTTATTTTTATATTATTAACTCAATTAAATAATTTTACGCGAGTCTAGTATAATGTAACAAAACAGTTTCATCAAGAAAAAAGAACAAGATATATAATATATTGATATGTTGTAAAAAAATTAGTAAGTTTGTATTTTTAAATAGGGTGGCAATATGCAGATATATCTTTTTTTTTTATTTTTTTTGGCGAGAAAAGAAAATACATCATATATTTTTGTGTTTTATTATTTAGTTAATAGTTGCCTGAAAAGTGAAAACACATATTTTTGTTTTGGATATATTTCTTGGCCCAAAAGCCCTAAGGGCCCATTTGACCGACGGCCTTTCGTCAAACTAATATCAATTTTGAATTTTAATAATATATTTGTGGAAATTATTTTTCTTTTTTCTTTTATTATACAATAGCTTCCATCACCAGATCAAATTATATGTTTCAAAATGCTAAATTGATCTTGTAAAATATCAAGAGGAGGCAAAATTGGTCCAATCACTCGATTTTTTGTAATTTTGATAAGTGGCGGATCCATAATTAAAAAATTGAGGGGGCAAAATAAAATGATAAAAAATTAAAATAATCTTCGATACATTCAAAGTTTTTGTTTTTTCCTACAAAACATTTATCTCTCTCTTTCTCACACTCTCACATAATCACGCTTTTCTTTCTCAATTTCTCTTCTTTAGATCTAGCCATCAGGATGGAGGGGCGACCATGGAGGTTTAACGGCGACATTAAGAAAAAATTAGTCGTTGGGTGGTCGGCTGCCTCCTTCTGACCCCCCCTATATCGCCATTAATTTTGGTCATGTATGTATTGGTAAATGTAGTTTCGTGATAAAGTGATTTTAAATTCAATTATTATTTCGAAAAAGACAAGCTCATAGTGAAGCATGTCTCATACAAGACTTTTTAGTACAATATTATATTTTCATACTACACAATAGTTCATAGTGAAGCATGTCTTAAATTGTATAAGAGCTCCTATAACCAAATCAAATAGTAAGAAAATTATATTTTCAAAAATCTTAGTCCCAAATTTTAAAAAATTTAGCTCTCAAAATTAAAAATAATTATATTTTCAAAAATCTTAGTCCCAAATTTTAAAAAATTTAGCTCTCAAAATTATTTTTTTATGTGTCCGCCTCTGCTCATAAACTATATAAGAATGAAGTATACTCAAATTATACTCTTTAAGTTGCATGAGAGAGAAAGAGAAGGATTGACTTCTAATATGCAACCTTCCCTCCACCCAAAAAAGAGAAAAACTCGCATGGTTTAATTTCAAGATCACGACAACTCACACAAGCCAATAACATGTAAGATTAAAATACTATAAAAGGAATCGAGTTGAAGAGAAAATTTCTTAGTTGCATGAAACAAAAGAGACCTATTCATATTTTTAGCTCATGCTTACTTCGCCTCACTACTTCAAGACCCATTCAATCAAAGCCGGCACGCCAACTCCATTAATTTATTATTAATTATAATATTATTTCAATTTTTACTTGATCCACCAATTTTATAAATTCCAACAAGAATTTTTCAACATATTTCCCTATGTTTTCTACGTAGTAATTATACCCATTCCCTCTCTCTCTCTCTCTCAACACTTGTGTTCTTCATCTTCTTTGATGATCAAAAGCTCTTGAGAATGAAAATGGCCACTCCTTTATTCCCTATTTCCACTCCGGCGTTGCTCTCAATCGCAGCGATTCTCTCGCTTTTTTGCTATCTCCCCACCTCCCTAGCTCAGCCTCCATGTAACGACGCCGTTTTGATCACGTACAACCACAACGCGGCCGAGCGAATCGTTCCATTTCTTTCTCCGGAAAACCGGTTCGACCAGCCGTACCGTTTCAATTCGACGCTGACGGTTCTCAACAACGGGCCGGAGGAGGTGAAGAATTGGCAGGTCTTCGTCGGGTTCGAGCATGGCGAGCTCCTCGTGTCCGCCACGAACGCCGTGCTCGCTAACGGCGCCTTCCTTCCGGCCAACGTCAGCGGTGGCGCTGTTTTCTCGGGCAGCTCGGCCACGGACCTAAAATCTGCGATCGAAACCGCCGGAGATGTTAACCAGATGCGGTCGGTGGTGGAGTTGGTGGGGACGGAGTTCGGGGTGGCGCCGCCGGACGTTCCGTTACCGGGAAATATTAGTCTTGCTAATGACGGCTACTTGTGTCAGAATCTTACCACAACAGGTAATAATCGTGAACTAATAAAATATATATTTGCTTTTTAAAAATAATAAATAGCTAGTAATATACAAAGTAAAAAAAAATAAAAATTAGTTATTGTCATTCACAAAAACTCCTTAGCCGTAAATTAATTATATTTTGGTTATATATAATTCAAAAACCACCAAGCTTACTAGTCATGAATGAACTAAGGACAAAAAAATATTTTAAACCAAAAATAGATATTGCATAAATCTTTTATTATCTTTATAATTATTTTTTATCTTCACAATATTAAAATGAATATTTTGATATATTATAATATTCTTGTAATTAGGAATTTATGTTGGTTAATTTAGTCAACGATGATATAAGTTATATTTAAGGAAGCTTGGTTTATGCATGAATTTACTTAAAATCGTTATTTAATTGAATAAATTCTTGCAGTATTCTTTCAAATAACGTCATATAGCTGGCGTGAGAATTAATAAATAATATTATTTTTGCAATAATTCATAATCTAAATTGGAAATATACCTAAATTCGATCAAATTTCCTGAAATTTTTAGGAAATTTACACTTACATAATTGAAATACGAGATGTATAGTAATCTAATCTGAATTTTGACTCTTATAATTGTCGATGTAGGTAACAATACCATGAGCATTTGTTGTATACGAGACACGAACACGAAGACAAACATAACATCGGGCCTAGAATTCTCCCCCCTTGAGATGGGCGACGTGACAATCATGTACGATGTATTAACAACAAAAGATCCTAACTATTGGGCTCAAGTCACCATCTCGAATCACAATCCATTTGGTCGTCTTGACAATTGGGAATTGAGTTGGGAATGGATGCAAGGCGAGTTCATCAACTCAATGCGAGGAGCTATCCCACAAATCGTCGACGCCAACGACTGCATCTTCGGCCGGCAAGGCCAATACTACAAAGAATTCGATTTCTCAAAGGTTTTGAGCTGCGCAACGAGGCCGACAATCATCGATCTTCCTCCCTCTAAGGCTAATGATTCCGAGATAGGGTTGATCCCTTTCTGCTGCCGGAACGGGAGCATTTTGTCGCCAAAGATGGATCCCGGCAAGTCGAACTCGTCATTCCGGCTCGAAGTGTACAAAATGCCACCGGACATCAACAGGACCGAGCTTGCGCCTCCGCTCAACTGGCGGATCAACAGCACGGTCGGACCGAATTACCAGTGCGGGCAACCCGTCCGTGTCGCGCCGTCTTTCTTCCGGGATCCATCTGGGTTGCCGTCGCAGACGGCGGCTATCGCCACCTGGCAGGTGGTGTGCAACACTACAAAAATCGAGCCCAAAAAGCCCACCTGTTGTGTAACTTTTTCGTCTTTTTTCAACGACTCTATTGTCCCCTGCAACACCTGTGCCTGTGGTTGTGACAGCAGCCCGATAGGCACAGGTGGGACCTGCAGCGCCACTGAGCCGGCACTGCTCCTGCCGCCTCAGGCGCAGCTGGTGCCATTTGACAACAGGACGAAGTTTATTAGGGAGTTTGCTGAGATAAAAAACCGCAAACTCCCAAATCCTCTGCCCTGTCCTGACAATTGTGGGGTTAGCATCAACTGGCACCTAGTCTCAGATTTCGAGAAAGGATGGACTTCCAGAGTCACCCTTTTCAACTGGGGCGAAGCAGATATAGTTGATTGGTTCGCCTCAGTTGAGCTAGGCCAGGCCATGCCCGGCTACGAGAAAGTCTACTCCATGGACGGAAGAGTGTTGTCGTTTCCCGAAAACGACACACTCTTTCTCCAGGGGTTGCCGGGTTTGAACTATCTCATTGCGGAACGGAACGGGTCGAACCCGAGAAAGGATCCGCCGGTTCCCGGATCGCAACAAACGGTGATATCGTTCACAAAGAAGCAGACGCCGTCGATTAACGTCGCTGGCGGAGATGGATTTCCGACGAAAGTTTACTTCAATGGAGAAGAGTGCTCTCTTCCGACAACACTGCCGAGCAATGCACGTAGAGAAATTGCTGCTTCTGCTGTGTTAGGCAGCTTTCTCTCACTACTGCTGGTTTTCATTTTTGTTTGGAAGTAGATTTGGTACATGGTTTTGTCTACTTTTTTGTGTATTCTTTCTGTTATTCGATGTAGTTAAGGTTGATTTCTGCATTATTAAGGTCTTATGAGTGTAAAGAAATGAAATACTCGTTTTACATACTATTTTGTTATTTGAAATTTACATATTTAGAGTTTGATCTCCTATTGTTTGTTAGTTATTTTGGCCGATTAGTATCGTTTATTTTAGTTAATAGGTCTCTCATTTTTATATTCACGACGTTTACAAGATATGAATAGTGGTATGATAAGATAGAGTGATATTATCGTTAAAAATATAGCAAATGATACCGATTTAAGCTTAAGAACAACTCAAAATCTTAATTGTTGACATCAAACTTCATTGAAAATAATATTCTCAAGAAAAAGGAAAATAGTACTATCCTCCAAGTTTATTTGGCTATAAATGTGAAGCAATGTCATACAGAAAAAAAGAAAAAGAAAAAGAAAAAATGAAAAAGTTATAAATTCTCAAAATCACACTCTTAGCCCAAAATACCTCGAATTGCTATTTTGACCCCAAAATGCCTAAATTGAATTTCCGAGGCCCTAATTCCCCCAATCAGTTTTCACAGTCAAAGACTGTTAGAAAAATCCTCTCAAATCCCACATTGATCTCATCTTATCCTCTAACCACCGGCAATAGGTTTCTGCCGCACCAGCATCATCTCTCAGCGTTTATCCTCGAGCAGACCGCCGCGAAATCCACCAACGGCTGCCATGGACGAAGTGGAGCTGAAATGGAAATCAACCTGCGCGCCGCCATTAAGCTGAACGGCCGTATCGCCGCGGTTGCAGAAGCGGAATGCAGTGCTAATTTAGAGAGAAAGAGAAGATATTTTGGTTAGCTCGGTCGGTTTAATTATTTGGTTTAATCGGTTGTGTGTGTATTGGAATATGGCTATGCTGCCAGTTCCTTATGTGATGCGATCGCATGGTTTAAGCACCGACGCTTCTGAATCATCTAATTTGTTCACCTGCAGTCGTAAAAGAAATAGGATTTTCAATAAATTGGTTTTGAATCCGAAAACAGAATGCGTGAAACGTATCGAACGGATTCATTGTGATCGTCAGAAACTGAAGGCATTGGCCACTTCAGATGATTTTGTTGTAAAAACCTCGGAAAAATTAGCAACATACCGGTTTAGGACGGAGTTTGGTGGTCGATTGAAGGTAGTAGTGGAAAACAAGTATAATAACAAATATGGAATTCATGTTGAATTGGAGTCGTTGCATCTTCTTGGGGGGCCGGGGGAGCTAGTCATGATTTGGGGGCTGTTTACAGCTGATTCAAAATGTTTGATGCCGTTAGATTTCCAGCAATCAAGTGTTGATGGCCAATGTGAAACCCGATTTGTGGGAGGTACTGTTGAGTTGGATTTTGAGGCGGATTTAGCACCATTATATGTATCGTTTCTACTGAAGTCTGACTCTGGTTCTGATTCGAAAGTTTCAACCATCAGAAGCCACAGGAACACAAATTTCACAGTGCCAGTAGGTTTTGGTGCTGGACGTCCTTCTCCGTTCGGCGTTTCCTTTTTAAGTGATGGATCCGTGAACTTTGCTTTTTTCTCGTGCAATGTGGAAAGTGTTGTTCTGTGTCTGTATACGGACGCAGCAGCTGAGAAACCTGCTTTGGAGATTGATCTTGATCCGTATATCAACCGCTCAGGTGATGTTTGGCATGCTTTGCTCTATAGTTCTGTGCCCTTTGTGAGTTATGGTTATCGCTGCAGAAGTGGTGTTGGGAACAAAGAGTATCGCGTCTTGTTGGATCCATATGCGAAGGTTATTGAAGTGCTTGGTTTGAATCAGCCTCGAAAATGGCTTGGGAAATTGTGTGAGGAGCCTGCATTTGATTGGAGCGGTGAAGTTCGACCGAACTTACCTATGGAGAAGATGATTGTGTATAGACTGAATGTTGCACGTTTTACCAAAGACAAGTCTAGCAAGTTATCTGGGGGAATTGCTGGAAGTTTCTCTGCTATTTCTGAGAAGTTGCAACATTTTGAGGATCTTGGTGTCAATGCCATCTTGTTAGAACCAGTTTTCCCCTTTGATGAGCAAAACGGTCCCTATTTTCCCTGTCATTTCTTTTCTCCTGCAAGCTTGTATGGACCTTCTGGCGACCCGTTGAATGCTGCTAAATCAGTGAAGGAGATGGTCAAGAAGTTGCACGCCAGAGGAATAGAGGTTATGCTCGAAGTTGTCTTCACACATACTGGTGAAGTTGGAGCACTAAAAGAGATTGACAGTTCTTATCATTGCAACATTCAAGGAGGAGAAAAATCGGAGTCTAGAAACGCATTAAACTGCAATCACCCCATTGTCCAACAACTAGTCTTAGAGAGTCTACGTTATTGGGTGACTGAGTTTCATGTTGATGGTTTCTGTTTCATCAATGCATCTTCTCTGACTAGAGGTCTGCATGGCGAGTTCCTCTCGCGCCCTCCTTTGGTTGAAGCGATTGCCCTCGACCCTTTACTTGCAAGAGTCAAGATAGTTGCAGACTCATGGGTTCCACATGACATGGAGACGAAGGAAGTGAGGTTTCCTCATTGGCAGAGATGGGCAGAGATGAATTCAAAGTTTAGCATCGACGTGAAGAATTTCTTGAGGGGCCGTGGCCTCATAAGCGAACTTGCTACACGTCTCTGTGGTAGTGGTGATCTGTTCTTGGCCGGAAGAGGACCTGCATTCTCTTTCAACTATGTCACAAGAAACGCGGGGCTAACTCTTCTGGACTTGGTCAGCTTCAGCTCTAGTAGTGAACTGCAATCAGAGTTGAGTTGGAACTGCGGGGAAGAAGGAGCCACGAACAAAAAGGTTGTGCTTGAGACACGTCTTAAGCAAATCCGCAATCACCTCTTCACACTGTTCATCTCCCTGGGCGTCCCCGTGCTCAACATGGGAGACGAGTGTGGCCAATCCACCGGAGGCAACCCTTACGCTGACCGGAAACCTCTGGACTGGAACACATTGGGTTTAAGCTTCGGTGCTCAGATCACTCAGTTCATTTCGTTTCTGAGCTCGCTGAAGATGAGGCGAGGCGATCTTCTACAGAGGAGGAGCTTTCTTGAGGAAGACAACATCGAGTGGCATGGAAAGCAGCAATTCCCACTGAGATGGGATGATCCAACCTGCAAATTCTTAGCCATGACTCTGAAAGCTGATGCAGGATCAAGCTACGGCGACTTGTTTGTGGCCTTCAACGCAGCTGGTCAGTCCGAGAAAGTAGGTCTGCCGCGCCCTGCAGATGAAGAGACCACTTGGGTGCTTTTGGTGGATACGGCGCTTCCCTTCCCGGAGTTTTTCAGTGAGGAAGGCGTCCGGCTCGAAGAAGATGAGACGGTAACATATGAGATGAAGTCTCATAGTTGCATACTGTTTGAAGCTAGGAGGCTGAGCTTGTCTTGAGCTCTATTTATGGTATATATATTTCATGAAGGTCTGTGTATAGATAAACCCCTATTTCTTGCAACATTGCTGCAAATAAGGTTTGATCTGATTTGATCAGTAGATGCCATGATTCTTTCAGATCGTGAATTATTATAAATTTAAATTTAGATATTACAAGTATCAAGCTCGTACCTAAGACTTACATGCAAAAATATCATCATTTCACCGTACGAAGGATCCAAACACACCCTACCTAAACGAAATTAGATTATCATATAAAATATTATTTTTTCCTTTTTGGGTAAGGGCGGCAGCTTTGAGAATTGGGGCTATCTATCAAAAGTTTCAATTTTGACTTTCCTTCGTACCAGTAGCAGATCTAGAATTGACAAATAAATGAGGCAGAATTAGTTGTAATAAACTAAATTTTTTAGTCATCTTCTTTTTTGGGGACAGGCCGACAACTAACAGAGGGGGCGACCATGGTGGTTTTCCAGCCAATGTATTGGGAAATTGTCCGTCAGGGGGTCGGCCGCCCCCTCCCGCCCCAGTATACGACGCTGCTTTACACCAACAAAATAGGAAAAATCATAAATTGAAAGGGAAAGAAATACAACCCCATTAGAGAGATAAGGGCTCAGCCCTATAATTCCAATTTTTAAACAATTTCTAGAAAATATAGAATGTAATTTACATTTCTCCCAAAACATAATACTGAAATAAATTGCAATTATCAAGATAAATCCTAAACTATTTGTATAGTTTCAAAAATATTCTAAACTTTCAATAATACTAAAATAACCCTAAAGGCTAAATATGGGAATAATACATCATCTCATCCTATTTATATTTCATCACAATGTTCTTGCACATATTAGCTACTATGGATGTGTTCTTTTTAATTAAAAAAAATAGGTGGTATACATATGTTTTCACTCATTTTTTACTCTTTTATATTTTCAGTTAGATAGATAAACTTTTTATAAATGGAAAAAATTCCCAGATAATTATTTTCTGTCATTTTTGCTGCAATTTATGATAATATTATTATAAGATATTGATATGATAATATTTTCTATTTTTTTCTAGCATTTTCAGAAATGATAATATAAAAAGATGAAAACTTTTAAATTGTAATAAAATATTTTTATTTTTTTATTCCTCACTTTTTCGTGATAAATTTGTAATAAAAGAACACACACCCTATAAATTAGCATTCCGTCAACCAAAAATGTTACCAGGGCCGTGCCTGAGGATGGGCCAGCATGGGCGACCGCCCAGGGCCCACCATAAAATAGGGCCCCAATTTTTTTTATCAAGCTATTATTATATATAGGTATTTTTTGGAAAAAAATTTACAATATATATAAACCCAATAATATGGGGCCCTAAACCATTTTTATTTTATTTTATGTGTAGGCCTAAAATATATTTTGTTTTGTTCTAGCCCAAACCCATGACTATCCTCAATCCTAATTAATTATATTAAGAAAACTCCATTATCTCTAATTTCCATCTTCTCCGCGTCTCTTCAACTTCTTCTCAAACGTTCTATTCCCAATTTTTTTACCGTTGTTGAATAATGG
>JAYDZE010083165.1:0-24849 GCA_034509125.1 Monilaria moniliformis
GATAGTGCTCAAAGCATGGCAAGAATAGAAGAGCTGCTCCAAGAGGACCAGAATGTCAAGCGGAGGAGAGAGCGTATCCAGAAACAGTCCTCTATTCTTTCCAAGCTCACTAGACAACTCAGTATTCATGATAATCGGGCAGCTGCTGCATCCAGCTATTCAAATGGTGTTGGAGCAGGTGATCCATTTTACTATTATAAAAGTGCTTATTTTTACTGAGTTTGATTTAACTATATGTATATAAGATATAAGATGAGAATCCTTTTGACGTCTTCCTCTTTACGTTAGTAGAAAGTCCAACCACTGCTGGTCCATCATCCGGGGATGACTGGAGATCTGCATTTGAGGCTGCCGCCAACGGTCCAAACCTATCATACGGTGATTCTAGATCAAATGGTCACAGCCGCCGGAACAGTGATCCCTCTCAAAACGGTGATGTAAACCCTGGCGGCCGACGCACTCCCACCCGTTTGCCACCTGCTCCTCCATCATCTGGCTCTGGTTATAGATTCTAAGGTAGATGGAAATTTTGACAGTCGATTCTTGCAATTCTTGTCCGGTGTTTGATCAGTTTCTCGAGCTCTCATCGAGCTCTGAATCTTGTTATAATTGCCCTTTTGAGGATCGATCAATATAGACATTTTTGTATATAGATATCCGGTTTATGTTTTGGCTTCTGTCAATTGTGTTTTGCAGCTGCTGAAGTTCATGTGTATTGGTAAAACTCCTATGGAAAAAATATTATCGTGAATTGCTATATATGTAATCTCTAAAAAAATTCGAAAGAATAATTTTTTTGACATATTCCTTTTCTTTTTTCCTCTTAAAAGATGTCTATAACCTTCTATGATTGATATATTGCTATTTCCTATTTTGAATTTTTGGATGCCATAAAGAGTGGTATTTTGTGTTATGTTTCCATGAAGTGAAATACGAGATATAATACCCATAATTTGACGATTATGGTCAATGGAGCAGATTGTTTTTCTTTACTATATATAAGTTGTGTAGGATTGAAGAAAGATGTTAGTGGAGGTTGTGTTTTCTACATTTTGAGTTCGAGATTTTAAGTGAGTTTTAAAATATTTATACTCAATACTGATAATTTGACGATTTTATAAAAATAAAGAATAAATAAATGATTGGTAGGGGCGTAAGCTCTTCCCTAGCGACGATCGTCTTTTGTGCGACCTCTCTTGTGTAAGGAGTGAGATTACGATTTCAAACTTTACCACCTAACCTCCGAAATTGCTAAAAATTGAAAACATTATGTTAACTAAGTAATATTAAAGTATGTAACGTAAAGAACCATCCAATTCTATAATTATAACATAGTACCATGTAACTACTTTCATAACATCCAACAATATTTTAAGACTAAGACGACAACCTTCCAACTCACTTGTTAGATTAGATATAACAACCTCGATGTCACCTAATATCTTACCTAATTAACACAATCATCATACGTTTCCCTGTCCCAATCAACACTACAGCTCATTGCTTCAATTCCAAGACTAAATAATGCAAAACCACAAAAGCACCATAAAAATCATACCATTCTTGTTTCCCCACCAATTCATCTACAAACTCCCACCTTCAAATCTCCCTCTCCTCTCCCACACCCTACCCCAACATCCAAAACACACCCCTCAAATTTTCGATTTCGGTTCGATTAACCAGACAGACATGAGAGGTAAACCACACTACCCTTTCAATCTCAAGACAATCTTGATATGTTTCTTCTTCCTTCTCTTCCTCATCTTGATCCTCCGATCAACTTTCCCCTACCCCCAACACACCCCTCTCCCGACTACGGCCGCCCTCCACCCCTCGAACTCCTCGGAGGGCTGCCCCTCTCTCTCCAACTCACCACCAACATGCACCAAAATCCCACCTTCACTATCCCACGCATTAGTCCACTATGCAACCCTAAACTTCACCCCACAACAAACTTTGAAAGAAATCTCCATTTCCCTCAAAATCCTCGAAAAAAAATCCCCATGCAACTTCCTGGTCTTCGGATTGGGCCACGACAGCTTGATGTGGACAGCCCTCAACCACGGCGGCCGGACCGTTTTCCTAGAAGAGGACAAGGAGTGGATCGCGCAAATCAAGGCGCAGATCCCGTCCCTCGAGGCCTACCACGTGGCCTACGACACAAAAGTGGCCGAGGCCGACCAGCTTCTCGAGGTGGCCTCGAGGGAAGAATGTAGGGTTGTGACTGACCCTAGATTCTCCAAGTGCCAGCTGGCGCTGTCTGGTTTTCCAAGTGAGGTTTACGACGTGGAGTGGGACCTGATCATGGTGGACGCCCCGACCGGGTACTTCGAGGGGGCGCCCGGGCGGATGAGCGCGATCTACACGGCCGGATTGATGGCGAGGAACAGAGAGAGTGGTGAGAGTGATGTGTTTGTGCATGATGTCGATAGGGTTGTGGAGGACAGGTTTTCAAAGGCATTGTTGTGTGAAGGTTACTTGGTTGAGCAAGAAGGGAGGATTAGGCATTTCAATATCCCCAGTCATAGGACTAGTTCTATTAGACCTTTTTGTCCATAGATATTTGAAAAACTATATACCTCCATGTTTTATTTTATTTTATTTTTGGGAATTTGAGGATTCATATTTGCTTGTATGAGATGTTCTTATACATTTTTTTGGTATTACATATCGTGAAATTTTTAGCAAGATATTGATCATTTCAATAGTGTCGTGCCTATTTAAGTTTTTTACATGTTCCTATTGAACTCTCCAACGAAATAAAACTCACACTAAAAATTCACTAAAATGAAGTTGTCGGATAACAGGCAAAGTGTCAATAGCCCTACAAAAAAAAGGCTGGATTGTGCGCCAGACGAGCAATTTCGTTAGTATTTAGCAAGATCAGCTAGCCCACCGTACAAATGAAGATATACTGTCAGCCACCAGATTAGAAAAGGGCAACCGGCAACGTTGGCCAGTGGCACTAAAAACATATTTTCATCTTAAATCATTTTATTGGAAAATGAATTTCGACAAGCAAACAAAAAGCATATGAGATATGACCCCTTCTTGAAATATATAGGGAGTTCTCTAATATTATCAAAGACCTCAAGGGTACATTTGCAAAAAATTTAAGAGAACCTGATACGGCGTCGTACCGCCTCCACCACTACTCTCTCTATCCACTCTTATCTTCTTCCAATTCTCACCTCTGCGCAAACACAAACCGAACAAGGAACAAAAAAAAAGCTCAAATCAATCGCAATTATGGCGCAAAAGAAGAAAGAGCTGCTATCATCAGCGCCATGGAGGGCGGGCCCACAAGAAGACGACAAATTCAAGGACGCGAAGATTAAGGTGACGTCACAGCCGGGTGCAACGCCCACAATGCACGTCCCCGGCAAGAAGAAGTTTGGGTCAAAAAACGACGCCGTTGGAGAGGATTCTCTCACTGAAATCGACCCTGAACTGCGCTATAGCTTCCAGCGCAATTTCCAGGTGAATTGTGAAAGAAGCCTCTGCTTATCCTTTTTTTTTCATTGAGTTTCTATGTGCATTTTGCAAATTGAAATCTGTGATTTTTGGGTATTACTTGTTTGTTTTGGCTATTCGTGATTTGCTATCTCTCTTTCACTTCCTTTTATGGTAAAGAGTTAGTTAAATTGAAGACTCCAAGCAATGCGCACGAGATGTTTGAGAAAATGCCCTTGATTGATGATTAGTCTCTTCTTCTGTATTGGATTTTGAAGGTGCGAAAGATCAATTCAATTCGATGATGCTATTTCTTGATCAGGTTTTTTGTGGTTCTAAAATGGGCCAATGCTATTCCTTGATCACATTTTAAGAATAAGCTTGAGATCAGCTAAGAATGTTGACTATTTTTTGATGAAAATGTGTTCCAGAGATGTTTGACATTGAAAATGCTCTTCATTGATGATGATAAGGTCTCATTTGATTTAGTTTTTGAGGAGTGAACGATCAATAGATTCTGTATTGGTATTTCTTGATCAGAATTTCGTGGTTCTAATATGCTCAAGAGCAGCTAAGAAATGATATCTAGTTTTTTATGATAATTTGTTGCAGAGATGTTTGATATTGAAAATGCTCTTTTCTTTGAAGATGATAAGGTTTCATTTGCTTTAGTTTTTGGAGGAGTGAAAGATCACTCGATTATGTATGCGGTATGCTTGAGAATCGCCTAAAAAGTTGAATCGAGTTCTAAAATAATGAAAACGAGTTCACAAATGTCTATACAAAGTGTCTTAAATTTAACTAATTCATATTAGCTATTCGTGATTGGGTTAATCATAGTTTGTGTCTGTTTCCCCAACTTATGCTTTCACTTTATAAATCCTGAACTTTCGAATAAGTTCAATTCGTGTCCCACCTTACGGCCTTACAGAGTTTGGAGACGGAATAACAAGTCACCTAGCAAGAATCTGCATTATTCAATATAAAATTGCACAAAAAACCCTAAATCGTGATAATCCATCTAAGAATTCGGTGAGGTGACTCATCATTCTGCCACCGATTTCGGTAAAGCAGGACATGAATCAAACTCTTTCTAAAGTTGAGGGCGTTTTGAAATGAAAACGTAAGTTTGGGACATTTTCTGGAAAATGCTGAAAGTTAGGAACACAAACTATGATTGACCCTACGTGATTTGCTATCTTTCTTTCTTTCTTCACTTCTTTCTATAGTAATGAGTTACTTAAGTTCAAGACACTTATGTTGTGCTACTGCGAGTCGTATAGCTTGGCAACGACCATTTCTTATTAGCAATCTTCTTCTAGAAGAAATATAGGAACTCCTTCCATTATTTGTGGATGGATTGGACCTATTATTGCTGTTTACTGCCATCTTGTGATGTTCCTGGTATGACGAAATGAAGCTCTCTCATGTTTCTGCAGTTCCTTCAAAACGTCTTCAGCATTGATACGGTTGTCAAGCCCCTTCCTCCAGCAATGGCATATAATGTCTCACGCAATTTGTCCTTCTTCACAAGGATCTTTACACAGTTCTTTGGTGAGTCTTATCTTACCCTCCTACTTCGCACTATCATCTTGCCGTATTCCTATTGCATTTGTTTTATGCTTCCATCTCGATTAAAATGATTCATGATTAATCCCGTTTGACGCCTCAAACCAGAGGCGAAAGCATGAGAGAGAATGAAAAAATTATGTTCTTTTGAACTGTTGTTTATCGTAACTTTGTGTCATTTGCTCGAGCAGATCCCGAAGGTATAGCAGATGCACAGAAATCGCTCGGATTAGGACAGGAAGAGAAAGCTCGTAAAGTTCGTTAAAATATCGATACATTTTTTGGTAGAACACTCTGCAAGTCTTGACCATAGGAAGAGCTCTTGTTTCCTTGTATTCATCTGAATTATTGTATAATTGCTGCAATTTGAAGGAGCTTTCTATATTTTCATTGATTTGAGAATCATGAATAATGAGGTTTCTGCCTTTTTGTAGGGTCAAATGCTCAAATATATGTCAGACTATGGCTTATTTTGCAATTACATCATGATCTATCGACTTTAACCAATCAATACCCGAATTACAGAAAAGAACTATGTAAATATACGGACAATTGAAGGTTATGTAAGCTCAAATTTTTACTTTTTATAAAAATAATACAATTTATAACTAAATTATTGACTTTGATTGATTAATATTTTCGAACAATTTTTTGTATATGAAAGTTGAGTATGATTTTGGCAAATTTGATAAGAAAATGTGTAACATTGTTGTGTGAAAATAACTTTTACACATTACCACATCAAGTCACATTAAATTTATTAGGCAATTTTTGATAAGATATGAAAACATAACATGAACACACACCAAATTAACGGATTAGTATCAAGTTTTACTGGGTTTGTGTCTTTATCATGTCAACCCGATAAGGATATGATAATTTTAGGTCGAATTCGGGCTGGGTTCGTGTCGGATTCAGAGAACTCGTTAATAATTAATATATTTTTTTATTTTTTTAAATCTTTTATTATTTTAATTAGGGTTAAGTTTTTAATTTTTTATTACTTTAGTTAGGGTTAGGTTGTGTCGTTATCGTATAATTGTAGTGTCTTGTTGGATTCGTGTCGTTATTGTGTCATTATCGTGTCGTTATTATGTTGCTATCGTGTCGCTAACAGGTTCATGTCATATGCGGGTCGTGCTCGATTTGAATGTAGCGGGGCGAATTCGTATTTGCGTTGAGCGTTTTCTTAACAGGTCATGTTTGAATTGTATCGTTATCAGGTCGATTCGATAACTACCCAACACGCACGATTTGTCAGCCCTAAAATTCACGACAATCCGACTCAGCTTTCAAGTATTGAAAAAGTGTGTCCGGGAATAAATATGCCCGTTTTCTCTCTTTGGATATTAAATGGCCAAAACCGATAGATTAGGATAGAAATGAAGCTTAAAACGAAAGACGAATTTTTCCAACGACAAAGAAAGACTGTACATTTACCCCCTCGTACCTCGTACAAATTCTCTTACGAGAACAACAATTTCCCTATATAATTTAAAGGAACAAACATTGATGATATCAATAACAAAATTACAAGTAAATTGAGAAAAGAAAGCTGAATATAGAATTGATGGAATCTCTACTGTGGTGAACCTCCACGCCAGTAGCCATAACTGCTCATTCCACATTCCGAAAGAAATTTCTCATAGTCACCTTCAAGCTTGTCATAATCATGTGACGAGTCTTCGAGGCAAAGCTGCTCCTTGTCGTCTAGCAACGGCTGCAATGAAGTTTTGAACGAAAAAGTCTAAGATTACGCATTCAATTTTGGTTCAAATGAGTCCATGTATAAAATAGGACTCCACAAAACATTATGAATTCGTTGTGAAAAATGAACTCAAAAAATCATACCCTTGACCACGAATTCATTTAGCTAGCAAAGTGATGAATCTATCTGAAAATGGTTCCTATTTTATACAGTATATATTTGGACTCATTTGAACCACTGTTTAGATGATGCTAAACTCGCAGAAGCAGTGGATTTGATGAAAGAGAGGTATAATGAATTCACGGATGAGAGAGAGAGAGAGAGATGTTTGTACTTACATCAGAATCTGGTGCGGATTCAGGATGCAATGAGTCTAGATCTCTCAAGTCGCTAAGAGCAGTTCTCCATCGCGCGCTGTGAGTCGATTTATTCGCAGCTTTGTGTCTCGAGTTTTTAGCTAGCATGATCCGGAACACGCCCGTTATGCATCCGATGCAAAAGGCCACAACAGCAACCAGAACGGGAAATGAGCCGGCGGCCTTAGCCTGATCATCAAATTTAGGTTGGAATGGAACTTTCCGCATAAATATGAAGGGCAAATACCAACTTCTAGACCAAAATATGCTAGTCTTTTAAGACATACTTTCAGACATATTAATACCCAATAAATTGACTTTGTTTCTGAATTTCCTAATACCAGTGATAAACATGGATTTTCTACACTTTGTTGGTGCATTTTGATGTCATTTGTGAATGAAAATCATGTTTATAACAAGCTTGAAGCTTAATGTCCTTTTTGTTAAATATTGTGCTTGTTGGGTTGTTTTCATTCAATTTCAAGAAAATGGAGGAAGAATCAAAAGGAAAGGTCTTAAGCGGAACCGAAGTTCGGCTCGATACAAAGACATAGCAACTAGCACGACTTTTCGGTACTAATAAGTCAATATCAAAAGTGTAAGATATCTGTGTCGAATATTGGAAATTTATCGAAATATAATCGATTTTTATCCTGAGTACAATTTCCAAACAAGTTCTTGGTTGCCAACATGAGAGTTTGGTACCAAAAAAGGGGCCCGTCCTAAATTTAAAAACAAAGCCAATTTTGTTGAGTCCTGACTCTACTGATTTGTTGTTATCGAAAGCATGAGACATTTCTAAAAAGCCCCGTTTTGTTTAGCATAAATTCAAATGGAACTGTTGAGGTAAGGAAAATGGCAATGGGAAACACTTACAATGGGCAATTGATGGAATGGCATAGTGGAGATCTGATTCTTCCATTGTCTGATTTGAAATCCCAACCTAGGAGATCCATTTGGCAATAGATGTCCCTCGAAGTCACACTGATACGAAAAATCGAACATAAGAAAATCGAACTGAAGAAAGATAGAAGCGAGAACATTCAATGCTTCACAAATATCTCACACATTTGGTTCAAGACATCCATTATTTTCTATGTGATAGTATACGAACTAATCGACAACATCTACAAGTTCAAATTCGGCTGCATTTCTTTTTCTAAGGTTTACCACAGCAAGCCACAAAAGGTCATGAAGCTGAACCACATAACGAGGGGGTGAGATTCTTGAGAATCTAGAGTCGCGCTAGGCAATGTTTCAATGGTCGTAAGGAAGATAAGAAATCAAGATATTGATGAAATTCGATAAGCATAGTATAAGAACTAAGCTACTAAAGTGATAGCATCCACAAGCTACAGGATCTGAAATTCGGCGATTCTAAAATTGCATTTCTTTCACGGACTTATAGCAGCAAGCATAATCAATCACGAGTAATGTTGAATTAACATAAGAGTCACAACAAGGAGCAAGATTCTCGAGAATCTAGAGTCACGCTAGGCAATGTTCTTACATCATGAGGAAGATAACCAATTGAGAAATTGTTGGAAATTGATAAGAATATCATAGAAACTAAGCTGCTAAAATGATGGCATTTCTTTTCAAAGCCTTATCATAGCAAGCATAATCCCGAGCAATGTTGAATTCACTCACATAAGACCCGCAAAATTAATGAAGCTGAACCACACAACAAAGGGGCAAGATTCTCGAGAATCTAGAGCCGTGCTAGGCAATGTTCTTACATCATGAGGAAGATAAGCAATCGAGAGATTGTTGAAATTTGAAAAGAATAACATAGGAACTATACTAAGCTTCCAGCTAAAGTGATGATATCCATAAGCTCCCAAATTGGGCGTTTTTGCAATCATGTTCCTTTTCCAATTTTGATCTCAGCAAGCATTATTCTGGCCAAGATTTATTCACATAACATATGAAGTCGAACCATACAATTTTAGGAACATGAGGCAGATAATTGTTCAAGAAAAGATGGAAACTGAGCAACTGAATAACAATGAGGATGAAAAAGGCTAACCAGTTGAGCACATTCAGCAGCAGCAGAAGGAATTTTGAGATGTTGGCCTTCAAAGACGACATTAACATCAGCAATCTCCTTATTAGAATCAGCAATTTCAAGAACCGGCACCCCATATAGTTTTGAAATTGAAGTCAAAGTTTCACCTCTACCATGTTCAAAACCCCAAGAAAATATTAGGCATAGTAAAAAACCCTTAAACAACACTAAAATCCAGCTCCAGTTTTCAACACAAAACTAAAAAAGAAAAGAAAAAAAGAAGCTAAAATCTTGTTCAATTGCAGCTCCAATGTAACACAATAAACAATCCTAAAAAGTGTAGGCATAATAATAATAAATAAATAAATAATAAACCTTCAAGGAAGCTAAAATCTTTATCAATGCAGCTCCAATTTCAAACACAAAACACAACAACCTAAACAAATATAGAATCTTAAAAAAAAAAAAAAAAAAAAAGGATAAAATCTTGACCAAGTGCAGCTCCAATATGCAAACACAATAAACAACCTCCTAAAAAACAGGCATAATCAGTAACCTTAAAAAAATACAAATTGCAGCTCATATTAAAGAGCTAATTTTCTTTTCCCAAATGCACACAAAATACAATAATTTTAAACAAAAATTGAAAAATGCTTCTAGAAAATTTTACTCTTTAACTACATGAACCAAGATTTTCTTGCTCATGAAATGGCCCTTCCACGTAATCCTCTGAATATCAAGCTTCCATCTCTGTACCAAAAAACCCAAAAACAATTAGCTCACATTTTCACAAAAGAAACAAAATATAATCCCATAAAGCCCCTAAATGCGTGAACATGAAAGAAGAGAAATACCCAATATTTTAGCACTCAAATTTCAAGAAACGATAAAATTAAATGAAAAAGGGAAATTGCGTAGAGAGAGAACAACACCTGAGAAAGCAGAGCAAAATGCTTGCGAAAGAGAGGAGATGGATTGGAGATGGGTGTTGGAAGAGAAGATTGGCTAAGCTTCAGTTCCATTGATCATTATTTCTTTCTTTTTTTGGTTTTGTCTGATCACAATGACAACACGGTGGGTGTTTTTTTAACTAGTCGTTGTTGTTAAATAAAAAAAAATTATATATATAAATATAAAAAAAATAAAATGAAAAAGCTTTGAGGTGAGAGTGACCCAATTATTTGGGCCTCTATCTCAATATTTGGGCCTCTTTCTTAATAGGTTCTGGGCTTTAAGCCCAATTAACTATTTTCTTATACATGATTAATCTGCGTCAAAAGCCCGCGGTGAATTCATTCCAGGCTTTTAACGCGGATTAAAAGAAGTGTGACCCACATGAATAATCCGAAAAAAATTACGGGTCAAGTCAACCCTATCACATTTTCTAATTTAAGCATTTCTCTGTCGACATCAACAATTCAAGAGAACAACACAACGCACCCCATTGCCTTATAAATCGAGCATGTTTTACTATACTTTCCTAGCGTAGTTAATTTACATTTTCTACTGATTTGCAAGCTATTGAGCAAAACAATATTTACCCAATGCACACCTGAAATAGCGGATACAAATTACCGTCGTCATTAAAAAAGACACACACACACTACACGCCTATAGCTAAGAACAAAATTTACCCAATGCGTACCATAAATAGAGTTGTCAAATCAATTTACCCAACACACGACGATATATGAAGTGTCATTCTAAACATATGATCCAACGTCTAACATTTCATGATTCACGTATAAATGAGAGTGGTCAAATTAACTTCACTCACCTTTACCAACAAAAACAATTGCTCACGAGATTTGAGCTCTCATCACCGCTCATTTTAGCACAAAAAATAATAATAAAAACACAAGTAATTTTGCCATTCATGAACTACACCTAAAAAAGAGAATTTTCCATCACGGGATTCCATCTTCTCTCGAATCCAACATGCCAAGAATCTCAATATAAATAAACACCAAAAAAACCCCAAATCCACACACACACACACACACACACACAAAAGATGTCTATTTTCCGACATATTTTTTCGTGGGCTCTCTTTATTTTCTTGTATTTAGCAACTGCTGAGGCTTGCAATAACAATGGCTGTTCACAAGTGCCAGGTTTCTTCATATTTGGAGATTCATTAGTTGACAATGGCAATAACAATGACATGTTGACTCTTGCTAGGGCTGACTATAGTCCTTACGGAGTCGATTTTTCGGAGGGCGCCACAGGGCGTTTCACCAACGGCCGTACCTTTGTCGACGTGTTAGGTAATTTGGTCACATTTATTCTTGCACGGTCGCGAAGTTTTACCTATTTTGTAATTTGATTTTGCAGCTCAGTTGTTGGGGTTCTCTAACTACATTCCTCCCTACGCCGGGTCTCGTGGCCGAGACCTGCTGCAGGGAGTGAATTATGCCTCGGGGGCATCTGGAATACGAGATGAAACAGGAAATAATTTGGTATGTCTTTATTTATACAAGTAAGCCTAATTGAACAGTAACAAAAAAAATGTACCAAATCAATAGATTTTGATTGACTCGGTTAATAAAAATCAGGATTTGAACTATATAGGTCAGTTTATGGTTTCTGACCGAATGTACAACAAAACAAAACAAAATAAAATTAATTTTATTAATACTAATATTTATGAAACTACTAGTGATGACATATTTTACTATAAGGTCATAATAATTTATTATATTTATTAATTAGGTGTTTTTTCCTATTTAAATGCATGTATTTAATTCTAGATTGAAAATATTTGCTAGTCTAATTTTTAGAGAAGAATTGAGTAAATACACATCAATCCGGTCGAAATCGAAACTAAATTCAAATTTCAGTTCCAATTCTACTTGACCGCTCGAAAGAAAATCGGTCAATCCGATCAAAATTTTCTACAAAATTCAACCAACCAATTTTCATACTTACTGAGCTGACGGTATACTCAACCCTATATATAAGTAACATCGACACTTTCCACAATTAATCCGTAACACGAAAAATCACCGACTTCACGACTGGATGCACGGGCAGTGCTAGGGTCAGCTGAATCACCCCATAACCAAAAAAAATCACCTTATATTTTATGTACTTCGAAATTTAACTCAATTTTAGCTCCCAAAAGCTAATTTTCTGCGTCTGCCCTTGACCCGCAGGGTGACCATGCCTCGATGAACCAACAAGTCTTGAGCTTCGCCAAGACAGTGCAGCAGCTAAGGAGATACTTCAAAGGAGACAACCCCAACAACAGCCTCTGCAACTACCTAAGCAAATGCATCTTCTACTCCGGCTTAGGCAGCAACGACTATCTCAACAACTACTTCATGCGCGATTACTACTCAACCGGCGACGAATACACTCCCGCAGCTTACGCAGCTTCCCTCATTCACGACTACACGAAACAATTAACGGTTCGATTTCAAGATTTTCTTCCCATTTTTCCAATTCGAATTTGTGTTCAGTTATTTAAGTTGTATTTTGTATTTTCTTCAATTTTTATACATAAAGTTGCAATTTCGTCGGTCTCAATTTTTTTCCAAAAGTACAATTCCATCTGCCAATTTTTAAAATCCTAACTTCGTCCCTATTTATTGATGATTAGGAGCTATACAATTTGGGTGCGAGGAAGGTGGTGGTGGCCGGAGTCGGACCAATAGGCTGCATACCGTATCAGCTAGCGCGATTCGATGGGAACGGCAGCAGATGCAACGAGGAGATCAACAGTGCGATCTCCCTCTTCAACGCCGGCCTCAGAAGAGTCGTGGAGAGGTTCAACGGAGGCCGATTTCCCGGCGCTAGATTTGTGTATCTCGACTCGTTTCAGAGCAGCCAAGATTTGATTGAGAATGCAAGAACATATGGTAGAAGACTTGCAACTGCAAAATTGTATTAATGCAACATGACTTTGTGCAGATTTATGATTCTTTTTTAAACCTTTTTTATGGTTTTGGAATAGGATTTGAAGTGATTGACGAGGGGTGTTGCGGCGTGGGGAAGAACAACGGCCAGATCACATGCCTCCCGCTTCAGATGCCGTGCGACAAGCGTGGGAAGTACGTGTTCTGGGATGCGTTTCATCCGACTGAGGCCGCGAACGTCATTCTCGCCAAAAAGGCATATGGTTCTAAGACGAGATCGCACGCATACCCTATGAATATACAACAGTTAGCCTTGCTGTAGCAGCGGAAGAGCTTTGGTGTCTCCAACTTTCACCGTCTTCCAAAAAATAACCTCAACTCAAGTTTTCACTTTAAAAATCTCTAACTTTGAAAAAAGATTGATTTCTACCTCAAATTACAGAATCCGGTGACGGAATGACGAATCAGCTTACCGGATTCTTAGATATTTATAAGTGGACTTTTTTCCACCCAAGCATCAAAATACACCTAATAATTTGGTTGGTGATTCATCATTCTGTCATTGGAATCTGTAATATGGGTTATTGATCAAACTTTTTCAAAAGTTGGAAGTATTTAAAGTGAAAACGTGAGTTGAGAACTTTTAAATGTTTTAGTGCTCTGTATTATGTAATTCTGTACGTAGTGGCCAATACACGCATGGCCTGTGGTAGCTCCAACTCTCCCCATTTTTTTATAACTGTAATTTTGATGATTCCCTTGTTGCAAATGAAATCTTATTGCAATGAAAGTCATAATTTCACGTGAAAAAAGTAGAAGAATAGGCTCTTCGATATTTTTTTCTGCGTTCACCCCGTCTTTACGTGTGTTTCATTATGTAAGCCAAGTTCATTTCTCTGCATTTGGTCACAACCAACTCCCAACTGTCTATTAAGCTGAAATCAATTAAGCTACTTAACATTTATGATCATAGAAACAAACTCATACGCTCTCTTCTTACAAAAGCCACAAAATTAGCCCTACAAATCACAACACAAAACCCCAAACTTCAAAGACGGGCAAGTTGTTCTATACTGACAGGATAAACAACATCACTGCCCCCATTGAAGGCCTTCCTCCCAAACAAGACGTTCACAGCCTCCGTCGGGTGAAACGCGTCCCAGAAAATGTACCGGTTCCTATTAGGGCACGGCGTCTGCATCGGGAGACAAGTTATCTGGCCTCTGTTCCGCCCAATTCCACAGCACCCACGGTTCACAACAGTGAAACCTACACAATCAATTAATCAATCAATCAAATTTACTGTCAACCCCTTTTACGAGAGACCAAATGTCAGCATCAGTCTTTAAATTTAACGTAGCAATTATTAAAAAAAATCAGAATCTTGATCAATTCAAAGCACCCCTACCATATGACCTGGCATTAGCCAGGAGATCCTGGAACATCTTGTGGATGTCAATGTAGGAGAATTGGACACCGGGAAGATTACGGATGAGGTTGTTTATCATGACCTTCGTGTTCGTGTTGAACGGGGCAATGAGCTGGTTCACCTCCTCGTTGCAAGCCCCATTCCTGCTCTGCGCCAGAATGCTCGGAATGCAGCCCATTAGTCCTAATCCGGCGATCACGAACTTCCTAGCTCCGAGATTGTACAATCTCTGCAGTCGAGAAGCCATGGTAATAATCAAAATAACTATGGACAATGGAAGGACCAGATGGATTATTTTTTTCTACGTCTGTCCCTGATTTTGGAGTTACGAATCAATTAGTTACTTATGTTTTTTACTTACAGTGAGCTGCTGTGAGTATTGCTGGACTAAGAAATCTGCATATTGTTGGCCATTGTAGCGATTCTTGGTGTCGTAGTTGGGCATGAGGTAGTTGTTGAGGTAGTCGTTGCTGCCCATTCCAACGAAGAAAATGCACCTCGCCAGCTCTTGGGCCATCTCGGGAGCCCCGAGACGGCCCGTGAGCTGGTCGAGAGTGTTCTCGAAGTTTTTTATCTGCTGGTTGAATGGGATTCGACTCACCTGCCCAATAGTATAATACCAATAATTATTTGATTCTAAAACTTATGTAATTATTGTGAAAATTTATGTAAATCCCAACAAATTATTAAATTTTTCATGAATATAATATATAAAATAATACTATTGCCCTTAAAGTAAGAATATAATAGGATCAATTTCGTAATAACCTAAATTTCTCGAAGGTCTAAAATTTGCATGGAGGAGAAAAATATTTAAAAAACTCACAAAATTTCTGCCTGTGATGTCTAGAATTCCGGCAGCAGCAGACGCATAATTAACACCAAATCTCATTTGATTGCCGGAAGCCTCGGAGTACGGCGGGATCAACGGAAGTCCAAGCAACTCAGCTGCACGTACAATCCAGTGATGCACGGTCAAATAAAGTGTGGGAAAAAAAAAAGTTGAAGGGTGGAATTGAGAGGTACCGATGGTGTCGACCATAGTGTAGCCGTTGGAGAATCTTCCGGTGGGGCCGCCATTAAAATCAATACCATATGGTAAGTAATTGGCCTTAGCAAAAGAAGGCAAGTTATTGTTGTTGCCATTGTCGATCAGAGAATCACCAAAAACAAACATGGCCGGCACCAAAGCTCTTCTTCTTCCTCCTCCATTTGCATCTTCATCTCCTTGGCCGTAACATAAACCTGCATTTTAGTTTCACCACTCAGCATTCATTCTCTCTCTCTCTCTCTCTCTCTCTCTCTCTCTAGGTGAGTGTGTGTTGTGTGTAAATTTAATTATTAACTAACCTGCATTGTTGACAGTGAGAGCCAAGAAGAGCACAAGCAGCCTGAAAAAGTTGAAGAAAGTATTAGCCATCTCTCTCTCTCTCTCTCTCTTGATGAATGATGAATGATGAATGATGAGTGTGTGTAGTGTGTGAGGACGGGTTTAAGGGAGGGTGGCAGAGGGGTTTAATAGGCGGAGGAAGGCGGTGGTTGGAGGAGGAGTAAATATGCTCACCTGTATAGTCTATGTTGCAGTAAATATGCATGAAATATTTTAATCACTTTTTCTGTGCTGGTCTATGTGCAGTTTCTCACTCATCACTTCTTTCATTTAATGATTTTTTTTTTTCACATGCATGGTTTCTGGAGTTTATATATATATAATTGCAATATTAAATTTCAAATTTGCGGTATCGTGGGTTCTAATCTAAGACTTTGGTATCAAGCATTAACTCTAAGCATGATATATTTATTATAAATTAATCTTTGTTTATTATAAATTAATCTAAGACTTTGGGGAAATTGTACATTTTTTAATCTTTGTTTTTTGTATACATCATGATATATATGATAAAGTGTTTAAAATCAGTTTTGTTGTGTAATATGATTTTTTTTTTTTAGAAACTATAAGCATGAGTCAAACTATAATGAATTATAATCATTATAAATTAATTTTATATAAAAATATTCGTTTATAATTTTGTCACACAAATCGTTTCATATATAATCTTTCAAAAAAGATATATATGTACATATCTCAAGATCGTTGAAATTAATTAAAAATCTCTCATTTAGATTAGTAGACAATGGCATGGTTTTACTTTTTCATCTACATTAAATAATTATTTATTAATATGTGCATTAAAATTAAGTAGACTAATCTTAAGCATATAAAGTGGCTTGTGATTGGTTTAAGGAACTATTATGGCATATATATATTAATTTTTAGTTAAATGGCCATACTTGTTAATAGAGGATATGCAGATTATGGAATTTAGATGCACATTTTGGTAGAGACTAAATATAGCATATTTTGGGTCAGACATTAATTTAAGGTTGTAGTGTTTTTCCCTCTTATGTCGTGTTCTTGACAAACTCTCCTCAATTTTGTGAATACTAATATAGCTAGAATGCTTGTTGTGATTAACATAAAAGGAAAGATATAATATTAAAAATAGAAGGATTATTAGTATACTAATGTGGGAAGAAACATATTTATCTTCCATCCCACCTATATTATACCCAACATAATTATAATTGGACAAATTCAATATATTAGGATAATTTTGCCACGTGACAATGTTTCAAATTTGATAATTTTATCACAACGTTTCAATTGTTTTGTAATAGTGGCATAAGTTACAATTCAATTTTCAATAGCCAAGTAGTCAATGTGACTCGTTGGCGTGTGACATGTAGATGCGCATTTGCCAGCTAATTCAAAGTGATAACGCTTAGTAAAAAAATTTGAAATTTTTGAATCAAATTAATGAGAAAGTGATTGTTTTGTATCACTGCACAAAGGGTGAATCTCTTAAGAATCCCAAAATTGAAAAGGATCCTACCGTTTTCCAATTTTGTGATTCTTCGACAGTTCGCCCTTTTTGCAGTGATAGGAAATAGCGACGTTCTCAATAATCTGTGTTGGGAAATTTGTTGTCTTTTTTTCTCTCTCTTTTACTAAACAACGTCGTCTTGAAAATAGCTGCTGAGTGCAAATTTATACATCACGTGCCAATGAGCCTCGTTGACTATCTAGTGCCGAAAATTGGGCTTTATTGCCAACAAAATTTGCAACATTGTGTATCAAATTGTCAAATTCAAAATGTTACGATATTATTACAAAATTAATGGAATATTGTGCTAACAATATATGGTATGTCCCAATATAATTATTTTCCCTACGATTTAGAAATTGAAAACGGTGTCATTAAGTGTAGCATAGTACTTTCTCGTTTTTGCTCATGCAACTAGTCTTTGACTCAATTCTAAAAGTCAGCTGAGACATAATGTCATTAATGTTCATCCATATTAAGGTTGACTTCTCCTAATGTCAACGCGTCAACATTGTCAAAAGAGAGAGAAGATCACTGCTGTGAATCAAACCGTTTGAATGAAGCAAGCAAGAAAAGAAAGTGAGTGGAAGCTGTGGACGGCAACGTATTCAAATTCAAGTTTGTTTGTGACATGAAAAACAATATAATGCAATTCAAGAAAATACTAGAACACGCAGTGAGTGTGTGTTGATATTGACCAACTACTGTTGAGTTTGAATTTTTAATTAATATTATTATTTTATTATTTTTACATTTCACTTCATTTAATTCTGGTATGGGGGGTGTTGGGATTGTTGGGTAAGGGTTAGTTGCCAACTTACGTTTGACATAAATTCGAACGAATTCCAAAAATGGCACGAATTTCTAGGATTTAATTGCATAAAAAATATTTAAAATTTATTTTGAATTATTTAAGTTATCGAAAAATAACTCGTACTATGGACCTATCATAGTCCAAGAAACACCCATACTCCTCATTTTAATTTTAAAAAAAGAAATATTTTAGTTTGCCATCTGAAAATTAAGAAATATTGTGACAAAATGAACTTAATTAATTTATGATAAATCAAGGAGGAGGAAATTTATTAGCCCATTTTGATAAAAATATTGTAAATCCAGTCTCTACAAAGTGTAGTATCCATCTTAATACAAACTAAAGTTTAGAGATCATTGATGAACGCAACTCGAATCTTCAATGTTCACACGTAAATCGATTTGAATAAATAAATAAAAAAGTAAAACAAAATAAAATAAAAAAGGATGGGATATACATCATTACAAACAACCTAGTTAATCTCGAAAAATGAAAGCAAAAACGATCAAATTGTAATACGGTAGAAAGAATTGCAAGCTGCATGAAGCTTCTAGAAAGTGCGTTACGGCTTCCATAGTTTCATGGTGCAGTCTTCGCCGTAGGTGGCGATGAGGTTTACGTGGGGATGGTGAGTGATGCCTATCACATCCTTCTCGTGTACCTGCCATTAAATAGTGACAAATTTATTGAACAAGAACCCGAATAAAATTTGTCCTCTAATAAGTGTCATATTCCATAATCCTATAGAAAAACAGCATCACAGACTTCCTATTCTATCCTTGCCCTCTTCAATGCCGAATTGCCAATTCTTCACTTGTTTGGTTTTTCCAAGCAATATATAAGGGTAAAAGAGTAAATTTACTCACTTTCTTAGTGTAGGGATTTTACGGCAACATCAACAAGGGATAACAGGAAAATATGCTAAAAGTTGGCATTAATGTTTTGCAACTCGAAAGGAATTTACCTTCATTAGATGCTCTAGCTTGCCAGATTGATAACTGAAGCAATATAAATTTCTGCATACAATTCGGATAAATTAGTGAACCAATTCTAGAGAAGGGAAGATGGTATAACATATACTGAAAATTATAAAAGCGGTAGCTAGAGCAACAGAGTAGCGAAACCCCACAATGAATTCTCAACGAGCTGATGTAAATTGATGCAATTTACACGTTACCAAAATTGTTTCTGACAGAAAATGATCTCTTATAGCCCCTTGACCAATCGGGAGAGAGGGTAGACAGGAGTAGAAGTGGAGGTGCGATTTTGGGTGAAAAGAGTTTGGTTGATTGTTACCCCTAAAATTATATTATATCACTAAATGTCTTGAAGATAATCATGTACAATAATTTCACTTATAGATAGTTATCCCGGCAAAGAAATTCCTACTAGACATCATTCGCAATGCAGGAGAGAACCTACTAGACAGGACAACTTTCAGGGGCTGATCAGTGTGTATGCAGTGAATGGCAAAGAATACGTGAGCTGTAATGAAAAAAGATCCACTTCATTTTCAGCTTACCTGTCTTCGCCGACACAATAAATCCACTCTCCTTTGGTTGATACACAAGCTGCCATAAAATCTCCCCCTTCTCTTTTACCGGATGAAAAACTTTTCACAACCTTCAATAGGGGAGATTCAAATGCAGAATATAACAGAGAAAAATTAGTTTGATCCCTCGTTTAATACTATTCCAAAAGAAAATTGGGTACTAAGTAAACTACAAAGTATGGTGTTTAACATCCCTCACTATTGATACAACTCATGAGATTATCAAAATCACTATATGATTTCAAGGAAACAGCAGAATTAATCAAGGAAAATGGAAAAAAGCGATATCAGTTACCTGCCCTTGGAGAGTCATGATGTATATTGACGATGTCTTGTTGCAGACAACTATGTGATCTGAATTTTTGGGGAAAAGATGAATAGAATTCACAGAGGCATCACCTCCCTGTAGCATATAAGATGAAGAAGAGAATAAAAGAGTATTCAAAATAACTGAACAAGAGTTATAATTAGCACAATTTCAAGCTCAAACTACTAACAACACAAGTACCCGTAGTGGAGGTGGTGGCTTAAATGTCTGCAGACAATCTGTAGTCTTGACATCCCAAACCTAAATATCATTGAGACATGCATTACAAATAGGAAGGTGGAAAATCCCAGAAAAAGTAATAATTAAGGTTACATACTTTCACCGTGCAATCACTGGATGCAGTTATGATACGAGAACCATCAGCTGTGAAAATGGCATCATTAACATAAGATGAATGACCACGGAACTCTTTCAGTATCTTCCCCGATTTCATGCCATGAATTCTGCAAAAAATATGAAAATCAACAAGTGCCTAGAGCAATGAATCCATGCAAAGCATTGTTAATATTCTCGAAAGTGGCCTTGAGCGGACAGAAAATCTTAAGACGAGAAAATAAGATGCAAACCTAGCAGTGGTGTCAAACGATGTACTTAACAATTGGGTTCCGTCTCGAGAAAAGCTGACACTAGTGACACCTTCACCATGTGCACGCTCAAGTCGACGCAAGCACTGACCAGTTCGGATACGCCAAACCTATAACAAACTTAAACAAGTTTCAAGTCTATCCTCTTCAGTAAAAACACATCACAAATAAAGTAACATGACATTAGGTATCTTTGACTAACAAGAAATTCATGCGAGTACAAGTATTTACCTTTATTTTTCCATCTTGTGATCCAGATGCAATCATCTCAGAGTCTCTACTAAAATCCACACAGAGGACAGCATCATCATGCATCATAAACGTTTCCTGCCAAGTCATCACCGGTTAGTGCATGGAGTTAGTGTTACAACCAAGTCTACCTAAGGGATTGGCATTCATGACCATTATGGCTTATACACTTGTCTCCATACGCCAAATGAAAAAAGCATCAAGACAGAGAGAGAGCGGGGGAGAGGGAGTGTGCAACTCACATCAGCCTGGTACTGGAGATCCTTCTTCAGTTTCCCACTTATATGATCCCAGACCTGGAATGCACTAGAATGAGGACTCGAAAACTTAAACTCCAACAAAATCACAAAATGAGAAACTCCATAACTAATTACCTCAATAAATCCATCAACTGAACAAGAAACAAGGAATTGACCATCAGGAGAAAACCGAGCACACTCTGGATGACTGTTCTTCCCAAACTGCAGTCAATAAACCGTTATCAAGCATCTTCAAAGCAAGACCCATATAGAGGTAATAGGTGAAATGAAAGTTAAGACAAAGACCATTTCTAGAATACATGTAGTTCATGAAACCAGCATCAAAATTCAAGTTGAATATACCAAATACCTTTATAGTGTGCCCAAGGGTCGTCGGGTACATATCTTCTACATCTTGTTTCATAGCAGCAGTACCTCGGAACAGATCAAATTGTGTTCCAGGTGGCAGTAAACCTGAAAAGGCAAAAAAATGGTGTTACAGGACACGAGAAGTGTTGTATGGATTTATATTCTCATACTCCAATGCCATAAGAAGTGTTGGAGCCACAAATTAAAAAAGAAAGTCAAATCAGACTCCTCCTCCCTTTTTGCTATGGTAGCAAATTGCTGGGCAATTGCATTTTTAACACAAGCACACAATAAGAAAACAATAGATTGAACAGGACATGGTCCCTCTCTACGAACCTTGATGCTGCTGCCATTTTAAAGCCTGACCAATCAAAGCCATCAATCGTGAAGGTGGAACAACTGAAACTTCAGCTGCAACAGCTGAAAATATAGTTGAACCATGTCAGTACGAGTGTGTATCACAAGAAGAGAAGCTAAGACATATGGAAAATTCAAACTCATCAAGGCATAACTGTCTAATTAAGTTCAATCAATGTAGTCACATTACACTGTTTAGTCTTCTATTGCCTAGTAAAAAAAAGTGTTGTTGGAAGTCCTAGGTATTTAGCTGCAGAGACAGTAGGATAACTAAGCCCGACTAGTTTGCAGTTCGAGTTTAATGTATGTTCAAGAGCAGCATATCTTTCCAAGAGCTCAATGTAGATACTTAGACATCAGTGAAGTTGTTAAACACTTAACTACACTTGAATCTCCCAACAAATTACTCTGTAACTAGTATGAGTATACCTGATCAGTAACTCTGTAAGATGATCTTTTAGGTTATAGCTTAAGAGGAGGAGCAAGCAAAAAACATACAAACTTCAGAGTGGGTGGCACAGCCGCACAGCATATAAAAACGAATATATGATGAAATAAAACTAAATTTAAAAAATCAGAATAAAACCTTGGGCTATTTGAGCACGTCTTTTCTCCTTTGTGGAGTCTTGATACACCTGTGAGTACAATGTAACAGGTATTACTAAATAAATAAAAAATGAAAACGAAAATGAAAAAACAAAGTTTCTCGATTTATGTGAAAATGCAAATGTCACTTTTTCTCTAGAAACTGGAAAACAGATCATTCAAATCAAGTAGTTAAATATCTAATAAAAGACTAAAAACTAACTTAAAATAATTGGGAACACAATGTGAAATGGTCCACTTGCAAGAAGATTCCTATCTGGAAGAAGTTATCCTCAAAGTTATCGAAGTAACTATATACACAATTCTTGGGGAAAAATATGTTCATATGTTTACTTCAAATTCTGATCAGTCTATATGCTTAGGTGAACACCAAGGCCAAAGATAGAGGTAAGAAACCCTTGATGAAAAGGAGCTATTGCACATACCTCATTTGGGTCAAAGTAAGTCCGAACCAGTAGATGCTCAAGTCGTAAGTATCTCTCTGGTTCCTCCTGTTTCATGACGCCCATGACCTGGGTTTGTCTTAAAATTGCACGGGCAGTATCAATCTCCCGAAGTTCAATCATTTCTAGAACAATCTATAAACAAGGGGTAAAAGAGAAAAGAATTACAAATTCCAAATAATGAAGAACAGGATCCTCAAAACACCACAGTTGGAAGATGCTCTCACATGTACTATATGACTACCTGCTCATATAGATCTTCTAATTTTTTCCTCGGAAGTTTAAGTTGGGCAACTTGTGGCAAGATTGCATCCCACCTCCCACTATTAATATCAGCAACAAATGTCTCGTGGCTGTCCACCGTATTCAGAGAAACCTGACACTCATTCTGCAGTGTTTGAAAAGTCTGATGCAGGGAGTTCTCTTTGCAGAATTGGAGTACAATCTTGATGACACTACAAACAAAAAACCAGAAAAAAAAAAAGTTCGGATTCATGACTCTCAGTAATATTTTAGCCCTCAAACAATTTGATTGGAGCTAACTCATGTCATAACCATTACATAGCAGATGTACAATTAGGGACATAAAGATGTTCCAGTAAAACGGCTCAAGCATAATGGGTAACGTCGAACAGAAATGCGGACACTATCCTGCAGCAGTTAGATCTCACTCCATTTAAAACAAAACACCATCACCATTTGAAATGCAATATTGAAGTAACACATCATTGCAGGCGAGATAACACTTGAGCACCATTAATGGCAGAGGATAGCTCAAACGAGCTGAAGCCAGCATTTGAAAGTGCTAATATCTTTGACCAAAAATCAATTTAACTGGCACTTTTGTGGGAGCTTCACAAACATGAACACAATAAATGCAGATATACAGCCATTCCCCAATTCTAGCTAACCTCCTAAATATCACTCCAGCTCAGAATAAATAAACGATCCATAATAAACCCTAAGCCTTTGAAAACGCTAGTATTATTTCGAGCTCTTCCAATTTCGATCGAAATACGTAAAATTAATAAACGTAAGGTTGCATGAGCTTAAGATACAAAATACAGGCGTGTTTCAGCCATTGAATGAGAAGGCAAAGCTTACTCTCGAGCTTCGATTTCCAGCGTCGAAGACATGGCGTGTTGGAGAATGTGGTAATTGCTTAAACCCTAATTCTAGAGGATTTTACCCCAAAAATTGTTCGTGGTGTGTGTGAGAGAGAATGTGTGTGCGTGCGCGCGCGGGTGAGGGAGGGAGAGATCTTCCTCTTCTGTTTTCCTTTTTTTTTACTTTCTTTATTAGATTTAAAAGCGAAGTCGAATTTTTGGCCACTAAACTTATATGTTAAATCATCATTATAATTATATCTTTCATAAGATTCTTCAGCGAATATTAATTGATTTCTATCTTTCTATTTTTATACTTTATCTTTATATGTGTCTCACTCAATACATATTTCATGTATATCTAAAAGATTGGTTGACGTACAAAGTTATCTTAAATTCTATATATTTTGTTATGTATTATAACCATTGCATATGTCATATTGGAAGAATTAGAGACAGTGTTGATTCAAGCTTCCAATAATTTTTTCATCGGTTGTTATTACTATAGTATAGTTAATGCAAAAGTTCATAATTTAGCTTCTTTTGCTAAGTCTTGTACTATGAAGAATACTTGGTTGGCTGATATCCTACTTTGGATATGAAATCTGGTATCCAAAGATATTTGATTTATAAGATTGTTATGTTTGTTTGATTTTTTATTATTTTTATAAAAGTTCACTAGTCACACTTTTGAATTTTGATAGATCTCTCTTCGAATTTCATATTTATGGAAGTGTAATCTCATACCACCCGAGTGTTGGGATATGGAGCCTGATATTTTATCTGGTCCAACCCTATATTTTCTGGCCCATCTCTATATCTTTTTTAGGTCTATAAATACTCATTTATGTATCTGTATCAGTAACACAGTGAATAAGAAAACCCTAGCCCCCGTGGACGTAGCCAAATTGGTGAACCACGTAAATCTGTGTGTTCT
>JAYDZE010083276.1:0-43352 GCA_034509125.1 Monilaria moniliformis
AATAGAATATAAACTGTGGATATAGAAGCCAACATTCTCGATTTACATCTCCACAAATATTTATAGACATAGCAAGTCGAATTAGCGCTCCAAAATTTGAAATTTGAATTAAAGTTAGTGTGTCTTCCAACATCTGCAACACTAAAAAAGTGTGCAACTTTTAATAATACTGATAACGTGTGATAAGTTCAAAATGCCTGCAATAGTCCAAAAAGTTTGTCACAGTAAAAAAGTCTGCAGTAGTCCAAAAAGTCTGTTAGAAGATGTATTGACAGTTATATCATGAAAAGCTTGGATAGAACCTATCACACTATGTCCAATATTAGTATAATTTTTTTGTCATATTGTGCCTATTAAACTTGGCGGGAAAATGGCATTTATGTAATATTCTCAACATTGCTGTTTTTATATAGGTAATAGATTTCCCATTTCTTCATACAACTAAAAATGGATCCACGCAATTCATTCAATCTCGAGTTAATAACGCAACGAAAAAAATCTTGCTATATTGTTGCAACTATAATGCCGATCCAACCAGTCCAAACACATAAATCACTTTAAGTCTTTATAATTTTTTTAATTAGAGATTTTCAATAATAAAAATGATACAAATGATAGTTTGGGCTAAAAATATTGTTCATTATGTAACAAACTAAAAAATGAGATACTTGGGAATATGATCAAATCGAAGACCTTTTGAAGGACACAGTGGATGATGTCAAACCTTAATTAAATTGGCGACCATATCATCTTTCTAATTGTTTCGAACGAATATTGAAAAATCAGAGAAGCCCCAACTACAAAATTGAGAAAATATTTATTTATAAAAAATTAAAAAGAAAATCATAAATAAAAAACAAATATAAATTTGTAATTTATTTTGCAATTATCTAAATCAATTACTCCCTCTGGTCATACATTATCCTAAGGGCGGTCGCAACGCACTGGATGTTGGTCGGGACCTAAGGCTCGACCCGAGGTGGTGAATTACGGGGGTGATGCCGGGCCGCGGACTGTACCTGGGACTGCAATTATGGCATGGTTTGCGGCCCGGACCGTGCCTTTTTCCTTTTTTAATTTCTTTTTTGTATTTTATTTTCCCTTTTTTATTTTACTTTTTTTGTTTTTCGTTTCCTTTTATTTGGCACTTTTAATTTTAATTATGACAAAAACATTCATAAATTTAATCTCCTTTTATTTGTTGGCATTTTATTCGATTATATAATTTTAAATTTTAATTAATATAAAATTTAAAGTTTAATCGTTTATTATATTTTTTTTAAAATATCGTAATTTAAGTCCTAATTAGTGCAAAAGCCCCAAACATTTCCATCTAAAACCCTGCGCCATCGAGTCAGTCTTAAATCCTAATTAGTGCAAAAGCAACAATTTTAGTTTTCTCGTGCGATTCCTCTGACGTGTACACAACAGCAGCATAAATTTGGTCCTTTTACGGCGCCGCCGCTTTGTGACGGCGCAATGGTGGCGAAGAAAGGGAGCAAAGGAGGAACGGTAGGCGAAGATGCAGGGGAGGAACTGTCACGCGCCCCCCTGCAGGCCATCCTCTTGGCCGATAGCTTTGCCACTCTCTTCCGCCCTATTACCCTCGAACGCCCTAAGGTAATCCATTTCTGCAAGTAGCCCTGATTTTCTCAATAGCCTCTTCTATAGGTTGATTATTGATTTTTCCGCAATAGCTCCTGAGTCGTACAAGAGCATACCTCAATTGAAAGTTCCCGTGCATAAGGTTTGAGATAGAAGACATTGTTGGGATTTAATTGTGATCCTTGGGCGATACGTTTAAGTATTTCACCATTAGGGTCTACATTTCAGTGACTTTTGAGGATATGAGAAATGAATCTGCTTTACTAGGTCGTAATGTGAAATACTGTTTGGAAGCACCAGGAGTTATTACTTTTGCTGGAGTTTGTGTGCTTGTGACCACTGCACGCACTTATGTGTTTTTGGGATTGTGTTGAGGGAGGTTAATCTTTGATCTGCCTTTGCTTTTTTATTTTTTATTTGTTAATTTGTTATGTATGTTTTAAGGTACTGCTACCACTGGTGAATGCACCTATGATTGAATATACATTGGCGTGGCTTGAATCTGCTGGAGTTGAGGAGGTTTTCGTGTTTTGCTGCGCTCATTCTAAGCAAGTGATTGACTATTTGGAAAACTCCAACTGGCTCAATCAGCCAAACTTTTCGGTTTCTACAATAGAGTCTTACAATGCCATGAGTGCTGGAGATGCTCTACGGTTGATATACGAGAAGCATGTGGTATGTTATGCTTAGTACTTTTAAGCTTTAGTGATTGCTTCATCTTTGGCTCTATTAATAGCTTGTGAACGAACAAAATATATTTTCATTTTATGATGAGATTTCTAATTTTACAACTTCTCCTTGATGATTTTCATTGATTTGGAATCTGTCTAAAATGGAGTTATTTGAAATTCTTTTCTGAAGTCTAAATCTCACTTCCTTCTCAAAGAAAAAAAGGGTCTAAATCCTCCATGTAACAAATTTAGTTTAGTCTTACATGGCTTACTCTTATATCCATGCATCAGCCTTACCTAAATAAGAAAAATTTGTTTCAAGTTTTTGTAGTCTGTTTCTGTCTTTATGTTTAAAATAACCCAATTGTCTATTTTTGGTTCTCTTTGAAGATACGTGGAGATTTTGTTCTTGTAACTGGGGATACTGTGAGCAACATGCCACTAACCCAGGCGCTTAAAGAACACAAAGAGAGAAGGAAAAAGGATAGCAATGCAGTAATGACTATGGTAATCAAACAGTCAAAGCCATCTCCAATAACACATCAATCTCGTCTTGGAACAGAGGAGCTGTTTATGGCAATTGACCCTGAAACGAAGGAGCTCTTATATTATGAGGATAAGGCTGATACTTCAAAAGGGACTCTCACTCTGGACAAGACTATGTTGCTCGATCGTTCTTCTATATCTCTTCATAATGATAAGCAGGTTCCTATCTTTCTTTAAACAACCATTTGTTTCCGCATTAGACCTTATGAACTGCAGAAACTAAAAGTAGCTAAAAGAAAGGTATGAAAGATGATGTTTATCCTATGTATTAGAATAAATGACTAGTTGAGGAACAATAAGCTCCGTCTTAGAGATATTTACGCCTATCCGTTTTCAATTTCCTGTACATCCTTACTCCTTGCTGGTTTTATGTTGGTTGAGAGTGGCTCTTAAATGGTATGCAAATGCTTAATTATCATAACAAAGGACTGAAATAATTTGAGTATGAAAGTAGAGAAATATGGATTCAAATCTCCCTACTCTCATCTCAGCTAGAGGAACTATGAAGATTTCTTTATCCTATGACTGGTCTTCTTATCATTGCACCCCCAGGCAATCAAAGGTGTTCAACCAAGTAGATCTGATTTTCATGATATTTACTACCAGAGAAGACATAGCTCTATATAGAAACTAATGGGAAATTACTGATGCTTATAAGAATTATATTGGAGCACGTTCTGACATGATTGCTTACAAAGTTTGTCAACTGAGGAGACATAGTTATGCTATTTCTCTTGGCTTTTGTCATTGTTTATATCACGTGCAATTTTAGGTTATATGGATACTCTCAAGCACAATATCACTGGAAATCCTTGTTTACAAATTACAAGTCATTTCATTTTAACTATTTTCTTAGGATAATATCTGTGCTACCCATCTAAGTCTAATCGGTGAGAGTTTCTAAAAGAATATAAAGTGAAACAGGTCGAAAATTGGTGCAATAAAGAAAGTTTATAGGTTTTTATTTTCCAGGGATGAGCTCCGATAAGTTGAACCAAGCATTGATTGAAATGCAATGCCAGTGATGGGAAAGCTGTGAAAATATTCACTAAATTAGGTAATGAGTGATCAAGAAGAGGACAAATAAAGAGAAAAAAGATAGGCTATATTCTACATTTTCTGCTGTAATATGTTATAGAATTGTTTTGGTGATTAAATAACTAAATGAATTAAGGAATTAAAAGATAATTAAGAATAAAACATCAAATGATAAATGGGATCAGTCTATAGTTGGATTAAATCAAAATATCAAATTAAATGAAAGGACTGTAGTGAAATGCATGCTATGAACTTTTAAATATTATATATTAAAAAATGCATGAAAGGTTCTTGGTCGCTAGAACTTTAGGGCTTAATCTTTGCTTAGTTGTGTTTCCTGTCAAACTCTTTACTAAAACCCTTTCAAGATGTTTGAGAAGAACTATGTAGTAGTGTCTAACTGATGTCAATTTCCTTTGCAGGATTGCTACATTGACATATGCTCTCCAGAGGTTCTGAGTCTTTTCACAGACAATTTTGACTATCAGCATTTACGCCGTCATTTTGTCAAGGGGTTACTTGTTGATGATGTAAGTATTAATACATGAAGAGCAAACTTTTGTTCCTGTGGGGAAGTCCTCACTTAATATTAAATCCTGACACTCAAATCCAGTATGAAGTAATGCAACATCATGATGGAGCTACCTTTAATCTTCCTTGATTAACAAAGGCACATGTGTATGTATATATGAATTTTTTCACATATGCACACACTGTGGCTCCTGATTAGGTGGGCATGTTTTCAGCAATACTAATTACTTTGTTTTCAAAAATAAAAAATGATGTGAAGACGTGATAAAAATCAGTGTGTCAAGGTGTTATAATCAGATATGTGCTATTTTAGAATGTGAAGTAGCTTCTACTCACTGATTAGTGTGTCTCTCTTCAATGAGCCTCATCTTCTATTTCCGACAACTTGGAACTCTTAAGAAGTAAGTAATTTCTTAAAGTCACCAGTAACTTGAATGGAACTCATGAGATGTTGGTCTTGAATCAGATTGTGTTCTCCGCTAGGGAAACTGGAAGGTGTTCATCTCATAGATGGTCAAGATGAAGTAGGAAATAGGTTTTGGATTCAATGGGAAAGTTCTATAACAAATCCCTTTTTATTTCATTCTTCCTTACGAATTCCTTGATTCCTTCCCTTTCTCTAAGGTTCATGTGCCTAGAAATGTTCAAGTTTTCTCATGGTTGTTTGTGTTAATAAGTTTCTCACATGCGATGATAGAAGTAAAGGTTGTAGAAGGCTGGTAACGTGCTGGAATGAACAGGAAGGTAAACGAAGAACAAGAACTGAAAATAACTAGGATAGAATATAGAAATAACAGAAAGGTAAATCTCCTCCTAAGAGGCCACTCCTTCAAAAAGGCCACAGCAAAATGTTGAACTTAACTATATTCCTGGACAATTAAAACGTAAGATACAAAGCCCTATTTATAAAAAGCTACTGACAGGCTCCTAACTGAAATAAAACTCTATGTTGACTCTAAGTTTAAAAGATAAAACCTATCTCTAACAAACTACTAACTAGACTCCTTAAAACAATAAACAACTAAAGATAGATAATGCAGGGAACTCTGTAGGGACAGGGATGATCTCTAGCTACAGGGAGAGGGACGTCTCTATCATGTGATGTGTTGCAAAGATGTTATTGATAAACCCACTTTCACCTAACTAGAATGTCAAGAATCAATCTCAAGACCTAGGTCGTGTTTTTTTTATTTTTAAATGCTGGTCCTTTTCCCTTAGCTTATGGAATGAAGAGAAGGAATTCGCATTATCGCATATACTGGATTCAGCCTCATTCAGTGTTATGTTGTCAAATATTAGCAGTTTCATATGCACAAGGGAGAAATTCCCTCAAAGTTGTTAGTAAATAATTCTTTCTTGTACCAAGTTCTGCTGATGCTAACTTGTACTGGCATCACTCTTGTAACCTTTCCTCCTCTGCTGCTTTGGTTATCAGTGGCGTAAGCATCAAGGGTCCAACCACCATTTTTCTTAAGAAAGTTTAACAAATGAGACTCTCATTGAGATTCTATGGTCGGTTCTCTTGACTTCAGCTTTGTTTCCCCCCTTTAGATCTTTTTGATCTATTGAATTTTTGTAGTATGATTTTCTTCTTTGTGTTTATCCTGTAATTAAGTTATTGCACTCTGCATGTCTGCATAAGTGTCTGGGTGTTTTCTGTTGAGCTTTTGAAGCTTGCTAAGCCTAATTAATTTGCACTATCAGCTCCTGAAAGCAAGATAAACTTCAAATTTAGTCTGATAATGGGTTAATGAAGCTAAGAAACATTTGGTTGTTAGGCTTGGATTGCTTAGGATATTTTGGCAGTTAATTGCCTTGTATGGTAGTTTTATAGTTGTCACATCAGATATCTTGTCTTGGTTGTTTCTTTCCGCTATTTCAATTATTGGTTCTCTACGTGTTGGCTATCTTCTAGTAATTTTGGTCACCAGTAGCTCAGATGTGTCCGAGCTGCTTAAGTCAAATTCATTTTAGTGCCTATGGTTGGTCCATGGTAGTTTAAGAGTAGCTTGTTTGTTGTTTATCGTTGACGCACTATCATAATTTTATCATCATCTTTGTTGATTTATTTATATACTAAGTTCTTTATCTCGTCCTTGACTGACATATTATTAAGTTTTTTTTTCTCTAACTGTCTATATGAACCTTCGAGCCAATGATCTCCATCTTGTGGCACAATGGCAGTTGGGTTTTCTTTTTCCTTTTTGTCATTTCCCTAAGGTCGAATGTCAATAACAACCCATTATGGTGAATTGCATAATGGCCAGTTTTATGAAATAAGTGGTAGGAGGCCTTAGTTTAGTCCTTAACATGTCTTCATATTTGTTCTAATTTGCTTTTTCTTTTTGCTCAGCTTATGGGTTACAAAATTTTCACCCATGAAATTCATTCAAGTTATGCAGCAAGGGTGGAGAACTATAGGAGCTACGACACTATTAGTAAAGATATAATACAGAGGTGGACATATCCTTTGGTTCCTGACATTCAATTTCTTCAGAATAGTCCGACAAAGCTTGAAAGACAGGGAACTTATCGGGCTTCAGGTAAAATAAATCCTGAAATTCACTTCTTATTGTCTGTAATTGTGTTGGATCATTGTAAAAATCTGACTCTTTCTTCAGAATTATAACCGTCCATTGCAAAGAATTTTGTTCTAAGTCTAGGTAAATACTCAACACCTTAGTCGGGTCCCATTGGCGTGCATCCAATATGAATTGAACATTTGAACTTTCCAATTATGCTCGGTAAATTGGTTTCTTCTTATTTTTTACCTTCAATTTCAGATTCTGAAGATGTAATGGTTGAGTGTGGGATTACGAGGTTCTTTTCCTTGAAAATAGTACTACATTAGCAGATTAGCACACATTTCTGTTTGATCAAATTTCAACTGAGCCATAATTTATTTATTTTGTTATAGTGTTTTATCTGGTGAATGGTTCTCAATGTCGTAAGAATCTGAGTCTTGCAGAATTTCATATCATCTAGGTAATACCTCACTGGTGTGCAAAACTTTGACAGAACCAATTTGGATTTACCTAGCACTTTCCTCCTACATAGGAACTCATTGGAATAACATAAGAAGATTTTTGCTTCCATGATCATGCATACATGATAAAGTCATTGACAAAATCATGAAAAAATTGAATAATGTATAGAAGTGTTCCGAAACCATGAATTTGTGAGAACATGAGAAGTCTTGCACTGAACTTATATCATGAATTCGCTATATTAAACGGCATGCTCTTTTGCTAGCTGAACAGTAAGCATTGTCTTTTCTGATAATTGTAGCATATCTTGCCTTCATATTTTATACACGAACAGATTTCTTGATTTAAAATAGTATTTTGCTCTAGAGCAAATATTTGAACGTTCATCTTATCTTCTCTTTATGACTATCACTTTGTAGTGTAGACTGGTTGACAAACTCTTACAGATCCCTCTCATGATTGTGCTTGACATTCCACATGACGTTCATTAATGTTACAGACATAGGACTCTCGCGTTCTGCCAAAATGGGCCCTTTTACTGTTATTGGAAGTGGCACTACTATTGGAAAGCACTCAGAAGTTTCCAGTTCTGTCATTGGTGAAGGCTGTGTAATTGGATCAAATGTTTCAATTGATGGATGTTACATTTGGAATAAGGTGAACATTGAGGATGGCTGTAGATTAAAGCATGCAATAGTGTGTGATGGGGTGACCATGAAGTCTGGAGCGGTTCTTGAAGCTGGTGTTGTATTATCTTTCAAGGTACATTTTGAAGTGCCTAACCTTTCTGGAGACTCCATTCATTGCTTGTTGCATTTTTACCTATGGCTTTTAACTTGCATGGAAATTAAGCTGTGATTATTGGTGTTAAGGGTCAATGCTGGATAAGTTTCACGTACGAAACTTTTGTTTCGTGAAGACATCTAGTGAGAAGTCCTTAGTTTCTTCCTGTTGAAGTTACTCATTTCAAAGGGATCCCAATTGCATTGGAATAACTCTGTAGCTTGTATCCATTACCATTAAGAACTCATTTCTGCTTTCCTTTAAAAGGTGGCAAAACACTTTTATTCCACTTCTGAAGAGGGAAAGGTACATACATTGCATTATCTGCATCAGCCATTGTTTTGGTGGCGCTTTTATTTGTTATGATATGCAGAACCATGTAATGTAATTAGATTGAATGTGCTTGGGTGCATTTCAGGTTGCTGTCACAAACTCATTTATATGTTTCTTGTCAAACTTACAACCAATTTGTGAGAGGAGTCTTACGAGGGACAAGTGTGGCCGAAATTGTGCTTACAGAAACACCTAGCATGAAGAATATGATTGATTTAATCTTAAGATGTACCTCCTCCATCCCATAAAAACATGTACACTTTCCTTTTTTGCCCATCCCATAAAAACATGAACATTTCTTTCTTTCCTTTTTTGTACACCACCCCACCACAAATTGTTACAATGATACCCTTACCATCACAATTTATTTACAATCACTTTACGCAACAATACCCCTAAAGTGGGACATTTTCTCTACTCACAATATAAAAAACACTAAAGTGGAGCCAGTTCTCCACTCACTATACAAACAACACAAGATTTCTTAAAATCCGTGCCCAATATTTGTTATGGGACGGAGGGAGTAATATTCAATGCTTGAGACTAGTCCGGTCATCTAACACACTTGTGCTATGTAGGTTGTAATTGGGCACAATTTTGTTGTGCCTGCATACTCAAAGGTTTCTCTACTCCGACAGCCTGTCAAACAAGACAGTGATGAAGAGCTGGAATATGCTGATAATAGCAGTGGGAACGTAGAAATCGCATGTAACTTCTGGAACCTTTTTAATTTTGTCATTATTATGAGTTAAAATCCTATAGATTTTAGAAGCTATTTTACTCAGTTGTTACATAATGTATGATTAGCAATCATTCATTTTAAATTGTAAATTTGAGTGCATTGTGCAAGTTTGAGCTGTAATATAACTAGTAAGAAATGGATTCATGCACACATAACATCATATTGGTAGGCTACTGCATCTAGTTTCACACTGAATATTTTCTATATGCAGCTGTACCTAATACTACTGATGTGTTGGAGGAGGAGTTGAGGACTGAGGTATCTGATTCACAAATTCAGGCTGCATCTGAGGTCCAAATTTTCTTTGTAGTTAATTTTCTTCTTTTTACTTTACAGTGTTTAAGTAGCTAAAGTGGCAAGCTGCTTATCCTTTTAAGAAAAGCTAATGGCTCTAAATCCATTTCTTTCCTCTGTCCTTGCTTTTTTCCCTTAATGTTTTCGGCAATTTTATCTAAACATATAGAACTGGAGAACTCATTTGAAACATGTAAATTAAAAGAGGATTTTTTTAGAAAAACCAATCAGGAATAGAGTTAAATTTAGCATATTGTTGCACTTGATGAATAGACAGCGAAAGTATTATCGCATTGAAGATTCACTTGACCAGTCAATTACTAGCATACCCTTTCCCATGAACTCAGAGGTAACTCTCTTGCCATTTAATGATATACATGACTTTCTGTGGTTTTCTAGAATTATGTTTTAGCACCATTTTTGCTAGCTTCTGAGAGAACCATTAATAACCAGTCGATACCCGATACAGGAATTAAACTTAGAAATCTAGATGATGATGCTTTTGCAAGCCTACATGTAGGAGCATTATGAGCTGCCAACATACAAAGTATGAATCCAAGAACTGCTTAAATCAAATTATATTATGCTCGTCACTCAAACTTCCTGTCATATATTGTTGTTAGAGTATTAAGAATAGCGTGTTTGCAAATGTCAGAGAATGATCTTCATAAAATGTTATCAACTATATGCATTATATTAACTCGTTTAGAGGGATGCAAAATGTATTTGTTTTTTGGACAAAAAATCGTTTGTTAGGGCTGGGTGTCTTAAGAATTAAGACCATGCCTTTTGATGAAAAATATATAACTGGTATCATGATGTGAGTCTGTATAGCAAGATTGCTGCATGTAAGCATTCTAACCAATACTATGTGACCAGGTTGGTGGGGCTGGTTTTATCTGGTCAGTTGGTGAGAAAGGCCTAGAAGAAGAATGGAGGCATTCAGTGGCACCAATTTCTGCCGATCGACTTGTTGAAATAATCAAATCTGCGACCGATGAACTGGAGATATCAAATGCAGAAAGCAACATTCTTCCACCTTCAGGAGAGTTGGGACTTGATTCTGGTAATGAATCTGATGATGTTAGAGATGATTATGCCCATTTCGAAAAGGAGGTACATGCTGAGAATGATGCTTGGTTTACTTGAATGGTGTTTGAAATTCTAATCAATCTGTTTGCTCATTGCAGGTTGAAGCAACTTTTCTAAGGGCTATACATGAAAATGTCAAAGAAGACCATATAATATTAGAAGTTAACTCTCTGAGGTATGATGCAGCCTCTTCCTGCCTTTTTCTTCATAATCATGTAGTTGGAGAACTTTCACTATTGTGGCTTCATAGTGGTAAAATTATATTTTTTAATAAAAAAAGTTGCATGGATCTGAAAAAGAATACTGGACTGATGACATAGTAAATGTGTTAGGAGTAAAGGCTGAACAACCGAAGATCATACAAGAAAATAGAGCAGAAACGAAATTATATTAAAAACTGAACGCACTCAATGTGTTTGACGAAAGAACTGACTGAAACTCACAAAGATAATCCCCACGCAGGAGGCCACGGTCTAAAACTGTTTACTTATTGATCTTCCCTAAAGATGCTTCTCACTATCAAGAGGCAGCCATTATAAAGGAGTTTACATTGAGAGTCCTACTCCTACCAAACTTCTATAAACAAATCAAATCCTAAGAATAAGTAAAGATAAGATCCTACTAATAATTAAAGATAAGGATAATAATTAATCTTCAAAGATCCTTCAGCTGAAACAAATCTTCTCGCCTCGGATCTTCGCAACAACTCCGCTGATCATGCTCGATCCTTGTCACCAACCTGCATGAGCCATGCCACGACATCTCGTTGGCCACGTTTGTATACTTTCCATCCATCACCTGTATCTTCACTCGTATCAAAATGTTTAATCTGCACATCCACCAACTGGATGTTGTTGCAGATAAGTAGTAATTGTTGTTGCTTGATGCGACGCTATTCGCAATATACCTCTCTTTCCACTGAAGCACTTCAAAATTATCATTCTCTGCAAAATCTAAATTCATTATGTGGGTTCTGAATTTTCATTCCTATCTTGCAACAATATACTAGGTAGAACTTATCTATTTGGGCCATTCTCTGTAGCACGTATAACAAAATTTGGTCCTTGTAACTTTTGGTGCCTCAGGTTGTCATACAATCTGGCTTCTACTGATTGTGCTGGTGCTTTATTCTATGCGATGATGAAGTATGCAGTGGACACTCCACATGGTTCTGCAGGTAAATTCCTCATTTTAAAATCGATAGAGTTTATTCATGGAACCTACATGTGCTTTGCATATGATATGTTGGAATGAGGGGTTACGATTGCTTTACATATAAGGGACTAAGAGTTGTAGGAATTGTTTAAAAGATGAACTAAAGAATGTACCAAAATCCCTGGGTTTATCAAACCTAGTTTGCTGCTTCTTCACCACAATTAATATAACATGCTGTTGCATCACCCCCACCCACGACCCAAAAGAAAAGGAAAAAGAGAAGAAATACACCCATGTTGCCAAGTTCAGTCTACATAACTGCAACCGTGGGTTAACCCTTGTGATGGTTCTGATATTGTCTCTGTCGCCTCAGTAATCAGATTCACAGCTTATTTAGCCTAGTTTTACAAGGAGGTCAAGTGCTAGAAGTTGGCAAGCTTAATCTATGTTATGATCCTTGCTTGAAAGTTTTGACTAGTGAATTATAGTTGCTCAAATTGGACAATCTTTTCTACAGATCATTTACACTCCTTACTAATTAACTCATTGTAAACACCCATCGTATGCTGAACCTGTTGGTTTCCTAGAGAATGTACACTCTTTGGTATTGTGGAACAGAGGTTTTCAGTTCTTTTATTCTATGACGTGCATGGAAAACTCAACTGCTTTCTTGCAGGAGAACTATTTAAAATTACTGATGGTGTGATTGGAAAATGGGAAAAGCTTTTGAAGTATTACCTGCCAAGCTTAGATGAAGAGGTTGGTACATTAAAATCTTTTGACTCTTTACTTATTGTTATTAGTTGGCTTTCACCTATTTTGGCCACATGATTTGTGGGGACTGGATTACCACAATTTTAAACTCTAAAACCATATCTGTGGCAGCCTTAAATCAGTGACAGTTACACCAGATTTATCGTGTGCTATTATCATCATGTGCAGCGATATTTGCATACTTTGTTGCCCCATGCTGATTTGCTACTAGATCCAGGAAATGCTTCTCTCTGTCTTGATGAGCTGATGTGTAATTCTTAATGACACAAATGTCTTTGGTCTTAAATACTTTAGAGCAAAATCATCAGGTTCCTGTTGTAGATAATTCTATTCTTCAGTTTGTGTCCACAAATTTGGTATTTCTCTAGATGTTAAGTTAAACATAGTGCTTTCATCAGTAGCTTTATCAGCAACTTTTTGTTTAGTTGGGGAGGGGGAGCAGTGGGTATCTTTATCAGCTTATGAGTTCAAGAAAACTTTCAGAATTATGTCCTTTGTATCAGTTTCTCTTAAATTAAGAGTATCTTTTGATTTCTTGAATTTCTCGCAGATTGAGGTGATATTGAAATTTGAAGAAATGTGTTTAGAGTCTACAAAAGAATATGCAACGCTATTTGTCCAGGTAAATCGGTTCTGCTGGGTTTTTTTTTACAAATTATAGGTTTCACTTCTGAAATTTGAATACCTAACCTCTTCTTATTTATAGTCTTGACATCTCGCACTTCTACTAACAAATTACGATATAAATAATATATGACTAAGAGAAAAGTAGAAACGGGCATTACATAAACTTCGCACTTAACAGTACAACTAAGTATTTATCTTTCAATAATAAATTAATGTTTCAGTGGCCAATGTCTTGATCTGAGAATCCTGTACTAATTCATTGCTTTCATATTTCTGTGTAATCTGGGACTATCTTTAGATTTTGCATCTATTATACAACAAAGACATTTTGCAAGAAGATGCTATACTAAGTTGGGCATCGGAAAAGGAACAGGCCGATGAGTCGGATAAGGTTTTCCTGAAGCAGGCAGAGAAATTGATACAGGTTGGTAACCATATCTAGATAATCATGTTTTGCTCTATAAGTAAGTAATTTTCGCAATATTCTTAAGACAATTGCCTCAAAAACTTGCACAAATACTGTCTAAACATTCTAATTCACGTAATACTCAATGCAGTGGCTTAACGAGGCATCTGAAGAAGAAGATTGAGAGTAGATAGAGCGGGCAACGCGTTCTTGCTTGTTGATAGCTGAGGTGCAAAATGATGGAAATCGAGCCCGATCTTCTGAATCTGATAGGTTTTTCGTGTGTTTCCCCTAACTCTTTCAGTTGAAACTAGATACAGTTTTGGCTCAAGATATTTCAAGATTTTCGACAATATTGACTCTTACTTGGTTTAAGCAATAATTTCAAACACATAATATGTTTGTCGTATGTTTTCTCACCTTTCGGAATATTTAGAACTTATTTCTTTGATTTGTTAGTAGCTCCGTGTATCTTTCGTCTCTAAACAATTTTTCTCCCAAAAGCCCTTGATTTTCCTTGGTTGCCGACGACTGGATCTTCACTAATATCTACATAGACTTGGAAGACCTTTATGGTTTCTTTCGAGGTGTACGAAACTCATGCATCGCGCTTGGAAATCTCCGCTTCACCGTAAAGTTGGATGTTGTCGAGACCTTAGGGAGACGACGAGTCGTGGAAGGAAGATGATGACTTTGTCAGTTGAGAAGTCATCCCAAATGAGGATGATTGTATGGATCAAATGATATATTGCTTGGATTAATTCCTTGTGCTATAAGATTCTGTTGGAATTATTTGTTATGAAAAGTGTTACAATGAGACATAGTGGAATTTGAAAAAAAAAATAGAAGAAATTGAGAATAATGAGATACTTTGGAAGAAAAATAGGAAGAAATTGAAGAAGTAGATGATTTTGAGGTGTGAATGAAATGGATAAGAAGTGAAGTATCTATAAGAAGAAATTAAATAAAAAAATAAAAGAAAAGGGAAAGAGACGTTTAATAGCTACTAATTTATTTATTTTTAATAAAAAGGCAGTTGCATTTCCGAAATTAAAAAAATCTCAAATTATCGAAGATTTTAAAAATACAATAAAATAAAATAAAATTTGGTTGATACGCGCTACCAGCGCATGTGCAGTATATACCCGCGATTGGCTGAAACAATCTCGTGTGCTACACGCGAGCGTGGCATGCGCTTAAGGAAAATGGCAAGCAATGGCATGCAGGATCGGCGTGCTCGGCACCTCCAACGCTGCCCGCCCTCCGCAAGCGCACTCCGGTCGTGCGCGTCCGTGGACCGTCGCTGACTAGTTATCGTGCACTTAAATAGTAGTAAAATCGTGGCTAGATTGAAAAAAGAAAAAAACAATAAATTCAAAAACACATGACTCGTAGTCGTAGGCTTACACCAGCTGCGCTGGCAGCATCTGATCCAGTCTTTCTCCCTCGCTTTTTTTCCCTCGACGAAGAAGGGAGGGAAAATCGAAACTCACCCTTAAAATATCTCCTTCCATTCTAGCAAAGCTAAAAAAAAAAAGAAAAAAAGAAAAAAAAGGAAGAGAAGTCTACTCCCAAAACCTCTCGCCCCAATCCGATTCTTCGTATCCCGATCGCTCCGAAGTACTTATCCTCCTTTGATCGTCGTGGCGTCGTATCTGATCGGTTTCAATATCAAGAGAACTGTTTTGTAAATTTGGGGGTTTTTTGCCTTTCAATTTTGAGTTGTTATATAAGGTGGGGAAGAAATAGTTCGAAGATGGGGAATCATCGACCGGCGACTAGGAATAAAAATAAGAGGAGTAGAGTCGACGACAATGCGGCGAACATCTCCGAGATTTTCAGGTTTTGTTTTCGTGTGATTTTCTTTTTTAGTTATTATTGATTTCGTGTTTTGTGGTCTTTGCGGTAAACTCTCACGTGCAATTAGTAATTTACTGTTGCTTTTAGTTGCAATGTAGGGTTTGTTTGAATGCTTAAGCATATTTCATGAAATATTGTGATGGAAAGTTATCTAGCATCGATTCTGTTTGAGTTCCGATTGAGCTTTTTTTGTTCCTTGTAGTTCTGGATAGCTGTTTATATTCGAAGTAAACTTACTGCAGGTGCTGTTTAGCCTGTTTATAATGAATATAATCCATGCTGTTAATATACTGATTGAGATAGGATTAGATACTAGTTGAAGAAGAAATTTAGTGAAAGTGTGGGTTAATTGACGCCAATGCTTAAATTTCATTAGTAATAGGTCTTCTGTTCTTGATCTTTTGGATGTGGAATGTAGGAAGATTCTTGCAAATGGGGAAGTCACAGAAGATGACATTAACCAGCTATACATGGTATGGAAGCCTGTATGTCATGGATGCCGAGTAAACTCCAAGGACAACCCTAATTGCTTCTGTGGCCTGATCCCACCCCCTAATGGAAGTCGAAAATCTGGATTGTGGCAGAAAACATCAGAAATTGTCTATTCCCTTGGCCCCGACCCATCCATTGATCTTCGTGCATCTCCCGGAACGCCAGCAGGACTCACAAATCTTGGTGCCACTTGCTATGCCAACAGCATCCTGCAATGCCTGTACATGAATAAATCATTTAGACAAGGTGTTTTATCTCTTGATCCTGAAGTTTTAGAAGAGGAGCCTGTCCTCAATAACCTTGCAAGACTTTTTGCTCAGCTACATTCTACTAAGATGGCCTTTGTGGATTCAGCACCATTTATCCAGACACTGGAACTAGATAATGGTGTTCAGCAAGATAGCCATGAGTTTTTGACGTTGCTCTTTTCTTTGCTTGAGCGCTGTTTGAGCCGATCCAAAACTCCCAAGGCCATATCAATTGTACACGACCTTTTCCGTGGAGGCGTCTCACATGTGACTAGGTAAGAAGTTTTTCCATATATGTGCTTAAATTATGTCCTAATCTCTCTTCTCCTGCATGTATCAGTTTGAGTTTTAACTTAACTAAGCTAGTTTTATGTGTCTTCAGCCTGAAGACTGAAGTTCTCATAAAAGACTAAACCTGAAATGAAAAAGATATTTGGTAGCCAGAATTTTTGTACTAGAGGTTTTAAATAGTTTTAATTTGAAAAGCACCACTGACTTAAATTTATTGGTCAGAATAGCAAAAAAGCATAAACCAACCTAAATGGTAAAAGTATAGCTGTGGTGAGCTCAAGTGCATGCAAAGCCAATGAGTAATAACTTGTTGGAACCTACTTAGCCTTCTAAGTTGCTAATCTGAAATTCTAGTCATGTTTATTATATTAGTTTTGAACTTTTCCTGTATATATGGAATGAATGATCATGATTTTCTTTTTTTACTTGGAGGTAGGTGCTCAAAATGTGGAAATGAGTCCGAGGCTTCATCGAAAATTGAAGACTTCTATGAACTGGAGTTAAATGTCAAAGGTTTGAAAAACCTAGATGAGAGTCTGGATGACTACCTTAGCATAGAGGAGCTTCAAGGAGACAATCAGTATTTCTGTGAAGCATGTGCTATGCGAGCTGATGCTACCCGCTGCATTAAGTTGCGGAAACTGCCTGCTGTCCTAAATTTTCAGCTCAAGCGTTGTGTTTTCCTTCCAAATGTAATTGGCTCAATACTATATCATGAATTCATAAAACTATGTTGCTAACATGATTCATTTCTACCTTTAGCCATTCATTCCTCACATCCAAATTGGTCTGCCTTCTGCTCATGTCTTCTGCTGCCTATATACTGTTTGTTGTGCACCGAGGAATTCATAGAATGTTGCCTTGTAATTTTTATGATGTGTTTTTCTATAAATAACTTGTTCTCACTGTTACCTTGTTAATGTCTCCAAGTACAATCTTGTCATCTTGCTGGAACTGCTTCCTGTCCCTTCATTGCCCTTTTAACTTCTGTAGAGGACATGCCGCATGTCATTTGAGACTGCTATATTTTACATTTCTCATACTCCTGAGAGGTTCCCTTGTCTTAATATTCGGCAGAGTATTCACTTCCTGATACTGCAGCTCGAGTCCTCGATTCTTTCTTCAAAAACGAGTCGACTCGAGGTGCAGGTGCTGATGCTCTTACATGTATATTCTCTATAATATTGAAGTAGTCGTATCTGGGAACCATTTAATGGTGAAGTTTCTCCAGCTAATAGCTTTACATTGATTTGGCTTCTTCAGTCAACTGTACTTACCAGTTATTGTGGTTCTATTTGCAGACAACCACAAAGAAAAAGATAACTTCAGCATTTTGTTTCCCTGGAGAACTTGACATGGCGCAAAGGTTATCAGGATGTCAACAAACAGATTTGATATATGATTTGGCTGCTGTCTTGATACACAAGGGATCTGCTGTTAGTAGTGGCCATTATACAGCCCACATCAAGGATGACAACACTGGTTTGTGGTGGGAATTTGATGATGAACAAGTGTCCAACCTGGGAAGACAGCCATTTGGATCCTCTCCATCGACTTCGGGGGCTAAAGCTGGTCAAAATGAGCCAGCTGACTGCTCACTATCGTCAAAAGAGGTGGATGTTCTCGTGAATGGAAATCATGTATGTGCTAGCGAGACGAAGATGTCAGATTCAAATGGTGCTAATCACATACAAACATTTTTATCAAATGATGCATATATGCTGATGTACATCCTTAGGAACTCAAGTGTTGGTGGAAAGTCTAAGGCTGATAAGTGCAAGATGGAGATAGACAGTTCTAAAATTTCGCAAGCACTTGATAGTCCTCTTCCATCCCATCTTCTGAAGGAGGTAGAAATATTGAATTCAGTTTATCTTGCTTCTTGTGAAGAATACAAGTCAAAGAAGGAAGGTGAGATGAGTTGTATTATGAAGCGGAGACAGGAGGTCCGCTCAATCCTCTCTGAGGCTCCTGTTCTATCTATTGAGAAGCACTACTACTGGGTTTCGACCGAGTGGCTTCGCCAATGGGCAGACAGTGTTACTTCATCGTAAGTGAAAGTAATCCTTTATCACATGTCTTATAGTTATAAAGCATCTAGTGGCCTCTTGATTTAAAAACACTCTTTCTTGTTGCTATGTCCTCGCCTTTGGTTTTTCCAATTGATTGCTACATCCTCGTCTGTTAAGTTGGTCCGTCTCTTGAAATTCTGCTTCTAACATCCTTGGTTGGTCGGTACTTTACTCTTAGTTGTTTCACTGTGGAGGGCTAAATCCTTTAAGTCACAGTGAAAATGTAACTATTAGATATTAAGAGTTAATTTTTTGGTGGAAAGTTGGAATTGCTTGCTTTTCTGATCTTTTTATATCTCCAATACCAATGTTGTCAAAAGTGCGCCGTGGGGGGGGGGGGGCGCACAGGGCTCAACTAGAGTCGCCCCAAGGTGGCTGGGGCGAGCGATATTCAGGGGGCGCTCTTGGGGCGTGGTGGGGCGCGACTTGGGGCGACTGTGGAAGCAGATTTTTGTACAATAGATTGAGAAGGAAGCACCTGACAGCTTGAGAAATTAGAGAGCGAGGCAGACGGAGGGGAAGTAGTCGGAGTTCCGGCGGTCGGAGGCGGAAGTGGAGATGTCGGCGCGGAGTTGCAGGGACGGATGATTAGGTCAAAATGAGAAACTTGGCATTATTAATACTAAAGGCCCAATTTGAAATAAAAACACTGTGCAATACTGTGCAATATTAAAGCTTTACTCAGGAAGTATATAAAGAATTCTTAAATTGTTCCAGTTAGGAGGCATGTAGATAAAAGGCGGTATTTTGTGCAGGGCTATTGACAACACCTCTATACAGTGCTTACACGGAAAGGTGCCAGTTTCAATGATTAATAATTTGAAGCGTTTGTCAGCTGAAGCTTGGACTGCTTTATTTTCTAAGGTATTTTTCATATGCTCCTCCTTATGCAAGAGCAAAATATCTGATCGAATGCAAGATGCTGTTCGTACACATGCTAACTAACATCAATGTCTGCCATAAATACTTAGATATTATCTGCACAGCTCATCATTCTTCTGAAATAATGCTCCAATTATAGGGTTGCCTAGGGTTCTTTATTTATATATGAAGTTTCATCTTCTACAAAAACTTCATTTCGGGTTGTTTTGTATCGAAATTTTGGATTTCATTCGTTTTAGGGATCGGAGGCTATACATTTTGGATTTTTAGTGGATCATATGTGTTCTAGAGTAGAGGCACATCTACATGTCAAACCAACTTATTAATAAATTTATAAACTAGATATAGATAAAATCATTAGATATTTACATCTCTTGATCATCTATATTTATAAGTTTACCATGATTTGGTTTTTGATATTATGTAAGGTTCTAAATGGATATTTAAGCTTCTTGTAACATGAATATAAGACTATAAAGTGTTTGGTATGCAGTATGCTTTTGAAGTTCTAGTCTGCTAATTTTTTTTGGGGTAGCTTATATGTTCCAAAAGAAAAGAATTCAGGTGTTTAAACACAGGAAAAGTAAAGATCTGAGCTTGATTTTCAAGATCTAGTGAGTCTGTTAATTGTCCAGCAAATTCTGAGCCGTTCCTTTCCTTCATTCCTTTTAAAATGGTAACAAACAAGAAGGTAGATTATTTTAAAACAATGATGCTCATGGAGCTTCATAAGATGCTGTATCTAGCTCTTCCAATAACCCTCTATAGTGATCCTGTATCATAAATCATTTTTGTAGATACTTAAAGAAGACGTTTACTCTGAATATCAATAACTTATGTGGACTTATGTATTTGATCTCTGTTTGTACATAGAATAAAGATTCTGAGAACCTCAATGTAGATATCTTACGTGGTTAGCATTTTCTATATGATAAAGGTTTGGTGGATGTATTAGCTAGCTTTACATCTTATGTAGAGTTATGGTGATTTGCTTCTAAAACATGAATATTCGGGAAAAACTGACTCATAGATAATAGTAGAATTATGTCTTGTACAATTGCAATAACAATAACGTCGAGAAAAAAGAGTGCTGTCTTTGATCATATTATTTGATTAACTAATGAATTTGATTTTAATACTCCATTAAAAACTGTTAAGTTGAGCAACACACTGGTATAACATATGCATAAATATGCATGTTTACCTTGTTGGTGGAGTGGGAAGTAATCTCCTCAATGGGAGGGCCTAGATCTTAAAGTCAACTTCATGGAGTTTTATTCCCCAATCATAAGTTTTCAAAAGTTACAACTACTACAAAGTACAAACTATCTTCAATGACGCCATTGACTAGCACCAACCAGATTAATATCAATGTCACCGTTTTGAAACTTAAGCATTCCCTGTTATTCTACAATGTTGTTGTCTTGACATCGCTAACACCATCCCTCTAAATAAGGTAGTACAAGGACCATCAATGTGATATCTTAATTGGATTTAGTGAAACCATATATTTTAGGTGAATGTCACATGTAATTGATGGTGGTGATGCAGATTTCAACAATTACATGCTTTCCTTATTGTAATTGACTTAGCTAACTTGCACCAACAAGGTATCAGACAATTCTGTAATTACGAGATAATTGGTCATTACTGGATTTCTAAGCTATATTACACATGGAGATATATGATCATTTTGTTCAGGCTTTCTTTTAGTTGTTGACGCATGTTTGTTCTGGTATTGTTGATCTTATTCTTATGGCAAGTATGGTGGTGGTCCAACATTGTCCAAGGGTGATCACTGCAATGACTGCATCTTTGAGACGGCCAGCAAAGTGAGGCGTGCAAATATTTACAGGGATCAGAGATTAGTACTGAAAGAACTTGCAGAGGCAGCACTTTCTGGGGAGCCTTTGGATGGCAAGTTGTTCTTTATATCTAGGTCATGGTATGAAATATTTACAGAGAAATCTATTCCTCTCTTTATCTAAAACCTACATTTTTTCTCCGCTACATTTTACTGCTTACTATGCATTGGATTTACTGAGACTTATCTTCGTTTCTATTGACTTGTTTTTAATTCATCTGTTTCAAATAAAAAGAAAAATTTATGGGAATTTCCTGGTTAAGCCACAAACTTAAGCATTTTGCCTTGATAAAGAAGAACTACACTTGAATGGTTGTGAAATAAAACATGTACAAAAAATAGATGGAATGCTTGAACTGATGATGCGGCCTAGGTCAGTGCTCTTAAACATGCAAGTTATAATCTCCAAAATTACTTCAAATGTTTGTCTGATGCTAGATTGCATTCCCAAACCCAAATACTTGTGGCAATTTGCCAGAAGTATTACTAGTCCTTGGCTATATTCTCAATGTCATAATTTGAGGCAAAACTTAGGCTAATTTACTTCGCAGGCTGCAGCAGTGGCACCGGAGGAAAAATATAGATCTGCCATGCGATGCTGATTCTGGTCCGACAGCTGCCATTAGGTGTATCCATGGTCAACTTTTGCCTGAAGATGCTCCTGGTGCTAAACGTTTACTAGTGCCCAAGAGTCTCTGGGATTTTATTCATCAAACTGCAATGACGGTGAAGCCCAATGACCATGCAGGCTGCTCACCTTTCCCATCAGACTCTAAACAATGTGCTTTATGCAGTGTTGCACTTAAAGAAGCTGCATTCTCAGAAGGCAATTTGAGGTTGTCTAAATATTTACTTAGTTGGAATTCTAAAGTACTGTTTGTGGCTTACTTGTTTGTATGTTGCAGAGATCTCAGGTTGAAGCAGAAGCAGAATCATGACAAACTGGCTATGAATAAAGCCATAGCTCTTTATCCAGATACCAAATACTATATTTTGCCCTCGTCTTGGCTTTCGAAGTGGAGAAGCTACATTAATGCTAGTGGAAAAAATGCGTGCTCTATGGAACTTGATATTTTGAACACCGTTATTGACAAGCTGCTGTGTGAGAAGGTCCTCAGAATCTTTTCTAGTGAATCTGCTTCAATTTCACTCACCACATTTTGGGAAATATCCACCTATCAGTTGTATTATCTACTTTTGTCCACTGTCCGATCTATTGAATAAAAAATTAATTGGCTGTGAATGGAATAACCTTCGGATATTGATGTTAGTGGTTTGAAATGGCGGTTTGGGTTGGTAGATTGTGAATAGAGTAGATCTTTAAAAGTGGGCTGTTGGTAATTTCATTCTATTTTTGTGTACTTTAGTATGTAGTCTATCTAATATATCTGTTTCCTGACTCTATATGTGAATCAGCATTGCAAGCTACTTGAGAGGCCCCCGGAGCTCTTGCGGAAGCGCGAACTTGTTTTCCAAAAGCCAGCTGCTGTAAGTGTCTTTTGCAATCCCTTAATATTCCCCCCATCAATTTTCACCCTTAACCTTCAGCTTCTAGTCTGCTTTTCATTTCTTTCATTTCACAATGGATGGGTATGTGGATACAGATAGTTCAGGGATTTGCTAGCTAGATTATATTATGTCTCTCAGTGAATGATTGATTTATCCTCTGACCATCCAATTATATGTTTACAGACTCCTGCTTGAATAATCTAATGCTACATGTCTTACTTTGCTCTTTTTCAATTTTATTCTTTAGACAGATGGACTGACACTCATTGTAGAGGATGACTGGAGATTACTTTGTGAAGAATGGGGTGGCACAGTGTCCAAATGTATTTCAGCCAAAATTGAGATTGATAATTGTGTGGGTGATAACATGAATGGGTCTTACGAGGAGATGCAATCGTCTGAGGATCATATAAGTATGCCCGATGAAGTTAATATGAGTGTTTCTAGTAGGCCAATTGTTAAGACTTCTCCTCAGGTAAATTTTGTCTGTCTGTATTCGGTATCTTGTGCTTTTGATTAAAAAGATTAATTATTTAGGGAAACTCTAGTTTTTGACTCCATTTCTTACCACTTCCTTAAAAATGTCCCACCTTTTAACAAATCACAAACCGATTCCTCACCTTTCTAGATATTCTCAAATCTAACATGATCACGCAGTACAATGCTGAGGTGGTGCCGGGTACATCCGTGTAAAATCAATCCAAATATGCATAGGGAACAAAACCATGTTGTTTTTAACGCATGAGAATAAAAATTAAAACCAACTCTTCTGCTTCCATGTAGGCCCAACCACCACTCCTCTCTGCTGATCCACAGCCTCTGCTGCTGTTTGTTATCTGCTCCACTTAGTTCTTGTTTATTTGCTCAAGAAAGTTCTTTGAACCCTAGAATTATTTCTGTCAGCAATGAATTTACAGCGCATGAACGAAGAACACCTTAAAAGCTGAAATTCCCCAAGGGAGACTGCTGGATCTTTTGGATTCTCTTTTCTTTTGTTTTGATGCACAAATAACCAAGTCTTTTGATGTTTTCTACCTCATTTTTCAATATTGAGATGAATTTCCGGTGACAGCTCAGCAGTATCACTATGATGCTGGAAATTCTATGTGGTGCTAGATTTGAAAAAAACACTAGAAAGATCAGGTTTTCACCCACAAAGTGACAAGGTCTTATGATGCTCTCTACCTCATTTTTCAAATTTGTGATGAATTTACTCATATGAATCCAGCCTGCACTCAAATTGCGGTGCTGGAATGTTGACCAGGTGTCGAAAAACTCTAGAAAGGTTAGGTAATGATATGAATTTTGTTGAAAGTCGGGGCATTTTCAAAAAAGTTATTAAATGTGGGGTTAGTTACCCTTTTATTTATTCTACCTGGCCGATTTATTGTGCTGGTGGATGGATCAAATGGTATTATGAAATGTACAAATATATATGTTGTTAGTTCTTGGTTTCTGCTGAATCTCGTTCTTAATATGTCATGTCCGAGTCAGTTTTTTGGATTTGTATATGTCCAACTGCAGTACATCTTTTATCTAATGAATGCATAAGTCTGTGATCCTACTTTGTGACAAATTTAAGTAAAAAAATATCACGTGAATAATATGGTTGTCTATGTTTCCTGTTAGTGATGTTACCTGTTAATAATTATTGAATCAAGTTGTACACATGAAAATGTTTCATTTAGTGGCTTGGAATTCCAAGGATCTGTCTTTTGTCTGTTATGAGGACTGCAAATTCAGTCATGTATGCATGCTCCTGCTATTTTAGGTCTGTGAAGAATGCATTGGTGAAAGAGAAAGCACTGAGTTGATGAAGAAACTTAATTTTATCAATGAGGACATATGTGTTTGTTTAGTTCGTGGGAAAGAACCTCCAAAATCAATCCTGGAAGCTTCATGTAGCATTTCAGATCCGAGCCGCCGAACTTCCAAGCGGTCAAGAAAAGCATCACATGGAAACTCTGTAAACATGAAAGTTTCTGCATCTACGTCTATATATCAGCTGAAGATGATGATTTGGGAATCCTTTGGGGTATGATATTTAACAAGTTTATTCCTTGTTTCTTCTCTTTTATGACTTATGATTATGATGATGTTTAAATTGGTAATATATTAAAAAATGGCTTGTACTAATTTCTACCGAATGAGGTGTATAACTGCTGATTTCTAGAAGATTGGGAAGTTGAATAGAAAAAGTTCCAATTATAATTACACAGTGATGGTATACAATGAATTATGCCTTTTATAAGAAAATTCAGTAATGTTGGTTTGGCTGAAACAAATTTGGGACAGTTCTGTAAGTTTACTTTTATATATCTGCTGTTGTGAAAATAGAGAACACACTTCTGAAAATCATTTCAAACATGTCAGGGGACTTTTGATCTCTAAGATTACATAAAATTATGTTCCCCCAGTGTTCTCTGAGTATGTCAACAAAGGGGCTGGATTTGGGTAGCAAAAGGCAAAAAATGTATTTACCACTCTCATAGTACATGTATCTGCAGTTCTGCATACTTCCCAAATACCTTGTTGGTATCTATTGTTTCTGCTTTTTGCATTGATTATTATATGGTAAGGTTTCAGTTATAATCGAGTTTGTTTAGAAACTGGCATTGCATGGAACTTTTTGTTGCATTTGCCTTGTGATTTGGTTGTTCCTAGTGTTACTGAATCAAACCTTACAAGTTGGTCACCAGCTGATGGCTTTCAAGTTGCACCACATCTTTTATGTGATGATTTGTTGTTTTGTAGGTTGTTAAGGAAAATCAGATACTCCACAAAAACTCAAAAATACTTGATGGAGAAACAGCTTCTCTTGCTGACTTGAATATTTTTCCTGGAGACATTCTGTGGGTGACTGATTCAAAGATTCATGAAAATCGTGATATTGCTGGTAAGTGACATTCAGCCATTTAACTTGATAAATGATAAGCACCTTTTATGGTAGTTCCTTTGCAGCTTCCTAATTGAGTATGGTTAGTTCTCCATTCTTGCTGAACTGATCTTTCATTTAAGGGTCCTGTCCAAGTGTTCAATGGAGATTTTCGAATCATAATTAGTTTCTAGGTTGACCAGCAGTTGGGCCTCCTTTGTTGCTAGTAGCACTATAACTCATCTTCTCTTATGTAAAAATAAACCCAAGAAAAGTAAATGTTTTCTGCTATATTAAAGAGTTCTGTCATGAAATGCATAGACTCTTGATTTTAATGATGCTAGTGTCTGATGATGTTCTTTTTGCCGCATTTTTTATCCATTTCATGTCATCCTTCCTGAGTTGTAATGTATGCTCTCCAACTATGTTTGCGTTTGTAAACCTCTCTAATTTGCTAATGTGTAGATGAGCTGTCGGATCCGAATCTCAGTATGCAAAAGGAAGAAGGAGGCTTTCGTGGTACACTTCTCACATCAACTATTTCACATCAGGCTGTCTCCGGAGCATGTTTAAATTAAAGAAAGATTTGTCTTTGGATTTTGAACCCAAAAGAAAGTCTTACCATCATTTTGAAGGTGAGACCCTCCAACTTGTACTTGATTTAGGTTTGCTGGGTTTGATCAAGTTGCTGGAAGCTAGTATCTTATTACACCAAAGCTTAATTCATCGTTTATGTCTCATGAGATTGCATGACCTTGAACAATATCGTAATGAAGGTCAATTCTTTGTAGTTGAATCTTTAGATTTTATGTGCACCGCAGGCAGGATTTATCATCTGGATTCCAGATGCTGGTAGGCAGGATTCCCTAAGCTGTGCAAATTTAGATTTGCACCAATTACAGTTTGAAACATTGACATCGTACCTAAGGTGGAATTCGGTTGATAGTTGTTTATTAGACCTCAATGTTTCAATAGCAGCAACCAGACTCTGCTGCTGTAGACATTCTTTCCTGTATATCTTGCATGGGGGCCTACTGACATCGTAATAGGAAATAGATGCTTAAGATAACTGCATGCCGATCCTTAGTTTTATGGCGTTTATATGCAGATTGTGTAACCTTTGTCCATTTGTCTCCCTGATGTGTTTGTTCTTTCGGATATCTTCAGCTGTCGTTTTCAACTTTAAGGATGCGGAAGCAGAATTGGTGCACCGGAGTGGCTTGCTTTTATGTACAAAGATTCTGGAGATTGCTTTGTTCGTCGGACATAACCACGGATTATAACCATATTAGGTGGTTGTAAAGTACTTGTAGGTGGGCTTTCCTTCTGGTCTGTGTTGGCTGACTTCTACACTACAGTGAGGGTAAGGTTTTGATCAGGTTCCATTATAGGAGCAATTTTGTATGACTACATTTTGTGCATATGCAGATAATCAAAACAATTAGAAGGATTGCTCATTGTATTATATTTAAATTGGTTTGGTATTACTGGCGTCTTGTTGGAATATTTAGGTAAGTTTTTTCACATATTTATCACATTCGCAACCCTTAAAATTGTAGGGAAAAACTCACACCCAGATTCATCCAATGAACAATTCAAAAAAAATAAATAAATCTCATTTATCTTTTAATAATAGTTTTATTTGCTTCTAAGAAAAGTTTTATTTATGTAATATAGCTTCTGTTTTAAATGACTGATATTCATGACACTCTTAATCTGATGATAATTCTAATTTTTGTAATTGATAAGTTGATTTATGATAAATTATTATCTTTTTACTATTTTATCTAGTAAATATTTGTTTAATTAAATTGAGTTAAATATTTCTTCAATTGTTTAACATCCCAGATATAGAATAACTAGAAAAGACTTGCTTGAAAATAGGGTACTGAAATCGAAATACCTCTGGGTGTTAAAATAAAAGCTTCAAACACTTAGAATGCAAGGTTTGTAGCAAAATCATCAAATGAGGTGTAGAAAGAGTGAAGGAACATCTTGCTAGCATGTTCAAAGTCTCTGACAAGGTAAATAGACTGATATTGCAATCTTTTGCAATAGATTGTTCAAATCTATCTAAACTGTGAACTTTCCTAATTTTTTAAGAAACCGGCGGTGTGATCTTCTGTAACCATCGATCCACCACACAGTCTATAATATAGAAAATTAGACTTGTTTGTTAAATTATAATCAACAGAAAATAAAGACAAACTATGTGACAAAATAATTTCTTCTCATAAATTAAGAAGCAAGATTTTTATATTTCAAAACATACTTTTATGTGAACAATTCAAAACATACTTTTATGTGAACAACCCTAATAACACTAATATATTAAAAGAGATTTGTATAGGTGCATGGAACCACTCATTACAAATCAAGACATTTTCATGATTATCGATTCTCTACTTGATCCTTATAGATACAAGAGAGGATTGTTTGACTGCAAGTTATCTTTGACATCTTACTTAACTTTTCTATCAGGTATATATCATATTGATTTAATTTAATAATAATTTATGTGAATAATACAATATTCTTTTCATATTAATTGGATGGTGAGATAATTATGGATATGGATCAATCAAGTGCCACAAAAAGAGGAAAATAAATCAATCAAAAAGTTATTTTTATAGTGTAGTATATATTATTTACGATATTTTTTTTATTTACAAAAGAATCCAGACATAACCCATCATAAAGTACGAACGTGATTTAACTATTTACACTTAATGTAACTTTTCCTCTATTCCAAAAACATGCACATAATATTCTATTAAAACTCGTGCCACCAAGAATGTTGCACGCTGCTGTTGATGAATGGTGGGAATACTATATACTTATTTCTAATATTTAAATCATACGATCATATAAAAAAAAGAACAAAGTGTGCAATCAAATCTTGCATTAATTGATAATGAGGAAGTGGAATGTGATTTTGATGGTGAAGATGCAGATGAAAAGAGATAGGGAGATAATTCAAGCTTCTTGGTTATGAGTTTAAGATTATAAAAATTATAAGTATTAAATTGTTATGATTTATAAACTTAATGTGTTTTTAATATATTTGTTATTATTTTATATGCTTTAAGGGACCAACAACTCAATTTATTTCAAATCATTTTATTATCACTTAAGCCGAATCAGTAAATGATTTTGTTCGTAAATAATAAAACGTAACTCAATTGATAATATGTGTTTCACTCTAGTTAATAAGTCAGAAATTCGAAGCACGTGAGAATTAGCACTAACTCCTCTTATACAATTTATTTGTTATATAAGAGACCAACAACTCAATTTATTTCAAATCATTTTATTATCACTTAAGTCGAATCAGTAAATAATTTTGTTCGTAGATAATAAAACGCGACTTAATTGATAATATGTATTTCACTCTAATCAATAAATTAGAGATTCGAAGCACGTAAGAATTAGCACCAACTCCTCTTGTACAATTTATGTGTTATATAAGGGACCAACAACTCAATTTACTTCAAATCATTTTATTATCACTTAAGCCGAATCAGCAAACGATTTTGTTCTTAGATAATAAAACGCAACTTAATCAATAATATGTATTTCATTCTAATTAATAAGTCAGAGATTTGAAACACGTGAGAATTAACATTAATTTCTCTTGTACAATTTATATGTTATATAAGAGACCAACAGCTCAATTTATTTCAAATCATTTTATTTTCACTTAAGCCGGATATATAAATGATTTTGTTCGTAAAAAACAAAAACGTAACTTAATTGATAATATGTGTTTCACTCTAATCAATAAGTCAGAAATTCGAAGCCCGGTGAGAATTAACACCGACTCATGTTGTACAATTTCATGAGTAGATAAGCCCACACTTCACTCTCTCACTCTCACCCACCTGAAATCCAAATCAAAATTGGAGAGACCTTTTGACGCTTTCCTCTTCCTCTCAGGAGAACTTGATCAACTTCTTCACCGTCTCCCTCATCTGCAAGTAAACCGCTGCAGTCTACACTTTTTTGGTAATTCTCTTCCTCTGCATAAGCATACGCAGCGACTTGAACGGACGGAAATACCCTCAAAGCCCCTTTTGAGTTTCTTGCAAGCAACCCCCATTGAAGCAGTCGTCTGTTTGCCCAACTCTCTCTCCTCTCTACACGATAAAGCTTCGCCAAAACAATTCCTCTGCCGCCGACACAAGTTTTCGAGGTTCATCTCTATTTCTGTTATCTTTGTTGCGATAATTTTGAATTCCTTTGGCTGAAGTTTGTGTATTAGCTTAGAATTCCTGCTTGGAGTGAAGTTGTTTTTAGGTTTAATTGGGGAATTTCTGTTAAAAATCAATGGCTTCTCATCACGGGAACTCTCATTCGGAACGAGCGAAAATGGAACAGATAATTACGGAGTTTTTCGCGAAAAGCCTTCACATAATACTCGAATCGCGTTGCCCTTATGTCTCGTCGCGCAATTACAGCGGGGAGCAGGTTTTGTCCTCGCCGTCTTCGTCGTCGTCGTCTTTGAGTGTTAGGCCTCGGGATAAATGGTTTAATTTAGCACTTAGGGATTGCCCTGCTGCCTTAGAGAACATAGACTTTTGGCGGCAGAGTAACCTTGAACCTATGATAGTTGATGTTATACTAATGCAGAGGCCTATTGATTGGGATCCTTTGAATTTCTCCCCTAAAACGGGGTTTGGATGGAATTCGTCGGGGAAGGAGAGGCACTACTATGGCTCGGATAATGAGGAGTTTGGGTCTGAAGGGAAGAATGAGAGGATTATTGAGAGATGGGTTTTACAGTATGAGAGTAAGAAGAATGGTGGCTCTATTGGGAGTAAGAAGAGGTCGAATTGTACGAGCTCTCATGCTTTGTACAAGAAATCGATACTGTTATTGAGGTCTCTGTATGCGACAGTTAGGCTTTTGCCTGCTTATAAATTGTTCCGTGATCTCACTTCATCAGCTCATATTAGGTTGTATAATCTTGGCCATCGAGTTTCATCTTTTGTTGAGCCGTTCACCCGTAGAGAAGAGGCAGATATGCAGCGATTTGTGTTTACTCCGGTTGACACTTCTTGTGGCAGGCTTTGCCTCTCAGTCTTGTATCGGTCATCTGTAGTGGATGTGGGTTCTGATCCTTCAACTCCTATATCACCTCAGTTCATTCCAGAATATGTTGGGAGTCCCATGGCAGAACCACTGAAAAGGTTTCCTTCTGGTTTTGTATCACAGAGCTCCCCATCTTCGTCTCCATTTGGAAGGAGGCATAGTTGGAGTTATGACTTGTATAGAGCATCACCACCTTCAGCTAACCCCTCGCCTTCACCTTCGCCAACATACTCCGATTCTCATGCCTCATTAGCAAAACAGCGCTGCCGTCGTCTCCCTCCACCAGGCTTGCCTCATCATTTACCTGATGAAACACTTATTGCTCATATGAAGAATCCAAGTTATGACGAGTATTGGCCTTCCCCTGTGTTTTCACCATCTCCATCGCCATCGCCACCAACCTATGTTCCCAATAGTCATATATCTAAAGCTCTTTTGCGGTGTGAAAGTGCTCCTGTTAGCATACCAGTGACTAGACTTTCTAGCATGCCTTCACTGCCAAACAAACAACTGATGCCCCCTTCACCTCCCATGAAAGCTACTCTACTAACCGCTGCTGAGAACATTGCACATGTGAGGCCTCACGAGACAACCTCAACAGCTGACAAGGTATGTAGTTTGATTATAGTGTAGATAATAATTTTTTAGCTTGTGACAAATGCTGTACTAAGTAGTGCTTCATGCTGCAGTTATTCTCGTTCAGCAAGGATAAGCGACATGAGATATCTGGGGTGAGACCATCATTGAATAGCTCACCATCAAAATCATTTTCTAGCAGGTTGTCATTTCAGGATGATTATGATGATGGACCATTTGTTGTCGATGATGACGGAATACTCGATCCAAGTTCCAGGTAATTGTGCAACCCTGTACAGTACTTTAATGTTCCCAAATACGCAAATAGAATGTGCTTCTCCATGTTTGGATATTTTGTTGTTATACATCTGAGATATCTGTGATTAGCCTACTGAATGCATCAGCAACCTGGAGTTCCTTGAAGGGGGAAGATAAATTTGTGCCTAGGATTAGCACCTCTTAGGAATTAGAATGGTAATGATTTCTAGCAAACTTAAGATTCTGAAGAATTTGCTTTTTCAAAAGCTGCATGTATAAGTTATTTGAAAGTACTCTAATCTCTTCTCATCCTATTGAAAATTTCTGGGTAGGGTGACAGAAATCAAGCTTGCTAGTGATGTTCCTACTTGGGATGCTTTCAGATATTATTGTACATTGCACTCTACTAGCTCTCCCAAATTGTTTGGTCCTAGATGTTGCTTTGTGAGCTTTTCATGGTATTCTTTGAAAGAAAATTGAATTAAGCTATTGTTTTGTTTTCATCATCAGAATTGGTCTTTGATGTTCATTATTCATAAATCTGCAAAAGATGAAGCATTAACTAGTGTTTATATAACTCATGCTGCTCATAAGTTTGCATGCTCTCATCAAAACCCTACATGTTTCCACAACTGTTGTCAGCATACATACTCTTCTGGTTGTTAAAGTAATATAATTCTGATTTCCAAATTCCAAGTGATAGTGGTAGCTTTGAGTGCTACTTCAAATATCAAGTCATTACATGTCAACCAATTTTAAAGATCACAAAGTTCAAGTGTGATCTCTTCATGACTTGAAATAGGATGTACATAATTGGCTGCTTGAAATAAACTTGAACTGACAGTCCTGGGGGTGCTTTCCTTGTTAAAAGATCACAAGATGCTGCTGTCGGTGCTCTTGTTCGTATGCTGACGAAAGCACCACCCCTTCACCAAGATCTGCAGGGCTCCAAACTTCAAACACCGACCAACAGTATCAAGGACGTTACTGAAACCAAAGAGCCAAGAGTCCAGCAGTCTTCTGCTTCAAATCATGTGTCGTCTGGGCTTGGGCTCGTCACATCCAAGACTACAGCTAATGCTCTGGAGGAGCTCCATGGCTACAGAAAAATGAAAGATTCGTTGCTTAAATCAAAGTAAATTATGAGGTCTCGGCTCTGCTAAGCGGGTTTGTGTGATTATAGATGAAAGTCATCCCTATATAGTAAAGATCTGTACAGAATATGTTTGCCATGGTTCGTTTTATTTTGTTTCAGGATCTTGGTGAAATCGACCATTTTCTGTGTACATATTTTGACATGATTTTGACAGTGAGGCCAGATTTGGCGTCTGATCTAACTACCGAAGTTGGGTATGAAACTTCTTGTAAAGGTTGGTTAAATTATGTATATAGTTGTATAATTGCACTGTAATTAAGTTGAGAAGAATGTTGCTATGAGAAGATGGTGATATTTCATTTGCTTGATGGATGAAATCCAAGCACGATATAACACCCAAAATGCACGATATAACACCCAAAATGCTTTCGGTTCTATTTAATATTTTCTGAGTCCGCATTAAATTAAAAAGTAAATTACAAAAAAAGTAACTATACTTTCGGTGTCTCTCTCCTCTAACACAACATTTTCTTTATCCTCTTTCTTTGGCAAATCCTCAAATGACATGTGACCCTATCATCATAAACTTGTTCTCGTGGAAGTGGAGATAGTAAAGGAAAGCTCGCTTGAGTTGGAATAAAATATACAGTAATGTGATCTAAATAATTGTTCTCCTTTATCACATTGCTTTGAGCTGCTGGCACTTAAAGAATGCCAACAACATTCTTTTCATCAACACGAAAGTAGATAAGCACAGTTTGGCAAGTTGAACTAAAAATAGAGAGTAAGATATTTCAAAACCAAATTTCCAACCGCACTGAGATCAGTGGCAGATCTAGAATCAAAAATTGGAGGGGTGAAATAAAATGATAAAAAATTAAATATAATCTTCAATACATTCAAGCTTTCGTTTCTTCATACAACACGTGCATCTCTTTCTTTCACACAATCACACTTCTTTTTTTCAATTTATTTCCTACAGATCTGGTCATCCGGACAGTCAACTTAACAATTTACTATACTAAAGGTATGAATAATAGTCACGCATTATAGAGTATAACACAATTACAATACTTGAATTCCATAACTACTTTTACACACAAAAACACTCTATACTTATATATCCACAATTTTAAAGCACTCACAGCTACAAGCCTACAATACATATTTCCATTTTTTATTTTTCTAATTATTTCTTATTTTATAATTTATAATTGCACATTATAATTAAATTAATATACAATTTAATTAAAAATACATTTCATTAAAATCAAAAATTAAATAATTAAAATTAAATGAGGTTACATAATTAAAACTAAAAATCACATAATTAAAACTGAAAATTACATAATTAAAACCGAAAATTACATAATTCAAATCCTAAAATTACTTAATTAAAATAAAAAATTACATAATTCAAATCCTAAAATTACTTAATTAAAATTAAAAAAACCTACAACTTAATTAATTCCTAATTTCTCAATGAGGCTTCGCAAAAACTGGTGGCGCAATTTCCTTTCTTCCTCGTTTATGGTAGACGCGTCTCTGCTTAACATTTTGATATATAAAACCCACGAAGCAGTCTCGTCCGATTTTTTCATTCTCCGTCTTGTGATTCATTTATTCACTACCGCTTGAGGCCGGTGCTTTCCCTTTCCCCTTCCGAATACCACAGGTGGTGTGAACAAGCAGAAATCATGGTTCCACTGTTCAGGTAAAAACACCAAGAGAGTCACTTTCTTGCAACATCGTCCCTCTTCATGTGGTGGCATTATCATTATTATCACCGTAATACCTCAGCTCGTAACCGTATCTTGACTCTTGAGTACGCCAAAAAAATTACTCTCGCGATTTTAACACTGGCGCTGTGTTCACAAGGTCAATCGGAATACCCACAGCCTCTTGTACGGGTGTCCATTCTAAATCTTTCATTGTACTTGGACAGGAAAAGGTGGCAAAGGTAGCTCGAGCAAATGTGTGTTTGTTCTTGATATCAACAAGCAGATGTACTTTTTAGGCTGATACAGCTTTTACTTGATATGCCTGAAATAAGTGACTGTAGTTAAAAAAGAAGCAGTCAGAGCCTCAACATGCTATCATCATGGCAAAGAGGGCAGATTACAATGATACCTGATGATTCTGAAGCTCGTCAACATATGTATGACAGACTAATAGAGATTCCTCATAAGATAGCACAGCTTTAACCTTTTGCTTGCTTTATCAGAGGAAAACGAGTCCAACTTCAATGTTTTAAAAAGTTGTGCTGATAAAATTCCTCGAAGGACAGACGACCATCTGCAATAAAGCTCAAACTATGACTCGATATACTCAAGCTGTTTCAGGTTGACGTGTATGGTGAGAAGAAGCCTAATCATTTGTATAGAACTTAGACCTGGACTAATGGCTAGCAACCGTGAGCACAAGTCAACACAATCAGGATGCAACTGTGGGAGAATTGAAGGAGCGAATGGAAGAGATGTAGACTTCTTGATATTCTGCAGAAGCTGGATAACACTTTTACTTTAGAGAAAAACTATGTTTAAGAAAAATGAAATATTAAAATGGACACATTCTCAAAAGTGTTAGTCTATATTAGAGAGAGAGAGAGAGAGCAGAACTCTGCCAGTTCAAATGATTTCACATGCTACCTGAACACTACTCCTGCCATGAAAAGGGGGATAACCATTAAGAAGTTCGAAAAGAATTGCACCAACACTCCACATATCGACCTATCAAGAAGCTTAGATCATTAGTCTTTGATGATATAATCTAGTCAAGAAATATAAGAAACCTTGTAATTGTATCTCTGGAACTGTAGAATTTCTGGAGCCATGTAAAATACAGATCCACACACTGTCTGTGCAAAATCATCAGGTAGTAATATCCTGAGTCCATGCCAAAATAACCAAGTTAAATTGATAATAGATGGCCTCCTACAATATCAAAATTTTAGCATTTTGATTCTAGATTTTTTAATTGTATTACCTTGACAGTCCAAAATCAGCAATTTTTAGAACTGGGTCATACTCAGAGCCAGACAAGAGTATATTCTGAGACGGTGGCAGGGAAAATGAAGAAGAGACAAATTGTTGAGTTGTTTGAACATGATGGGTAAATAATAACACTTGACCTTGAAATAGAGACATACTTGACCTTGAAATAGAGACATACCTCAGGCTTGAGATCACGGTGAACAATATGATTCTGCTTCAATACTTGGAGGCCAGTACCTGATACTCTAGGAATTTCAAGTTCATGTCAAATAAATATATATACTTCCGTTTAGTGCTTGAACTAAATTTTACCTAGCTGCTGCATGAATCTTTTGGCTAGACACTCTTGAACTTTGCCGTGGAGTCGGATGAAAGAAGCTAAATTTCCCCCCTCACAGAACTCCATGACAAGAATAACATAATCCTGACACTAAGCATGATTTTGTCTTATCAGGGACTGTACAATAAAGTCATTTGATTGAAATAAAAGGTGTGAAACCTAAAACCCTTGGAGGTCACAAGTTCAAAACTCAAGGGCCGAGCCTCATTGAAACCTCGGCGAAAAGCCAACGGGGAAAACCTATCTGTGGGAAGCTAGATTTGTTACAATTCCCCAAATCAAAATTTGGTCTTCAAATTATGACAAACATGTGTTATCGTTTCAAAAACAAACAAATTATTAAGGTGAGCCCAAGAGACCTATCTGATCATTTTCAAGTAGGATTAGAAACTATAGAAAATATCTTGTTGAATGATGCCATATTAAGCTACATAAATTCTAGAAACTTAGCTACTTAGGAACTGACCAACAACAAACTAAGGAACATCTAATCTGGCATCCAGTGCTAGTCTGGATAACTAAGACATGGTAACTGCAGATGTAAGGCATTTTTCGACCAAACCAATCAACATCAGAGGGAAAGTGGACTTTACAGGAACACCATGAAAGCAGAATTACACGATGAGGAATGGGATAAACAACATTCTAGCGAAGATCATAGCTGACATCAATGCAATATTATAAAAAAGAACACGCATACAGAAGTCAGTAAGATGGATCTCTCCATTTAGGGTGCTTTTACTTTTCACGATTGATAAGATACATGATCGAGTATTTTTATCTTCATTACTAGAATTTCTCCAATCCTACCTTTAGATGAAATATGAATCAAGCAAAATTAATTCAAATAATAAAATGATCAAAGGCCTTGGGATATCTAAAGTTCCAATTCATCTTAGTAAACAATGAATTACATTACCCTATACTATTTTTATCTATCTAGCTAATCCTCCTGAAAAATAAACGGTTCCTTAGTAGATGACGGTTTAGCAAAGCAATTAACCATTTGAAGCTAAGAAAATTATCAGAATCAAGAGCTTTGAATTAGAAAAAGTTCATAATAGGTGGAGGAAAACTCCATTTTTGAGCCACAAAAGCTTAAAATTGGGGAATTAATTACAAAATCCATCCCAAGGTACGAATAAAAAACAACCATAAATTTCAAAATTTCATCAATTCTAAGCTTCAATGAGCGAAGGGCGACGAATCAAACAAAATCAAGAGCTTACTTTGAAGAAATCAAGGAGGCGGATTATGTTGGGGTGGTTGACGGAGGACAAGAAGGCCAGCTCACAGTCCAGGCAATTCCTGAGGTGTGACGTCAGCTTGGCCGCCGCTATTTGCTTGAGAGCCACCGCGTCCCCGGTGGTTCTGTGGTTCGCTTTCCACACCGTCGACAGCGAACTCTCTCCGAGTTTCGCCCTCAAAGTGTAATCTCCTACAATATTACTGCTCTCAAAATCCGCTCCCATGGCAGTGGCTTTCCTATCCGCCATCTTTCCCAAGAAATTGATATACAAATAGTTTAGAATCAGCCTTTTGAGTCTACTGTTTGAAATAAATCCAGAGAAAGTTGAAGCTAGAGTCACAAAATTACCTGCCAGAAATTAATTAGACTAATTTCTGCAAACTAACTAAAATAGAAAAATATAAATATTTTTAATAAAAAAATTATACATATATTATCAAATTAGGAGGCAATTTATTTGGGGGTAAATATATATTTAGTATAAAATGTTTCACTCATGTTTTATATTGGTACAAAAAGTTTTAAGTTTGCATAAGTCATGCAAAATGTTTTTATGGTGTTTCAATTTAATACATTCCGTCAGTTACGATTAAACGCCGTTAAGTGGACTGCATACGTGGCATTCGAGCGTGTACGTGACATCCAAGTCACACCTCCAACTTTCGTTGTATATACATCATTCATATAAAATGTTTCACCAGTATTTTATATTGGTACATAAAGTTTTAACTCTGCACGAATTTAAGTGGTGAAAACTTTTCTTATTAATATGAAACACAAACATTTTGTATGAATAATGTATATAAATTGGGGTGTGACTCGGATGCCACGTATATACTCGAATGCCACATATGCAGTCCACTTAACGATATTTAATCGTAATTAACGGAATGTATTAAACTGAAACACCATAGAAACATTTTATATTACTTGTACAAACTTGAAACTTTTTGTACTAATATGAAACATCTTGTACTCAATATGTATTTACTCCAATAAAATTAGGGGGCAATTCATTTGTTCTATATAGAATATTTTCTCTTGAAGAAAGTCTATAGAATCTTTAGTTCCAACCTTGAAGCTTAAAACCCACGCGAACAAACACAGAGAAACTCATTCTACTCTCAGACTCAGAGATGGCAGTGAGCAAGGAGCAAGTTGAATCAACCTTAAAGTCCAAGCTCAATCCTTCTCATCTTGTAATTTCTTTGTTTTTTGTTTCTATATTTATTTATCAGTCTTCTCTTTGCCTTTACCATCCAATTTTATCACCGGTGACTGATTAATTTCTGGAATATTACTCTTTAATGCGTGATTCTCTGAATTTTGGCGGAAATAACGACTGAAGCAGGTTTCAGTTGGACAATCAAACGTCAAATCTCGTTTCTATTTTCATTTTCTGGGGAAGATATTGGATTATGAATATGAATTTTACGATTTCCGGATTGAATTTGTTCTTCCCTTGATAGATGAACCTGACAATGGCGTGGAGTTGAGTAATTGTATTGATTGAGGTACAAGTGTTGAAGAAACATGTTTAAGCAATAGGCTTTGCACATTGTGTAAAATTCTTCAGTGAGAACATATCCATAGACTAGTCTTTCTAGGGTTCTTTGTTTTTATTTATTGCTGTTGTGTTTGGGAACAAAATTTGAGAGTCATTCCACAATCTGATTGAGGATTGGATCTGGTTTGATGTAGCATTAACTAGAAATCACTCTTTGATTTTACACCCATGAAATCATTCAGCTATAGATGTGCTTGGTGTTCAATAGTTTCTGGTAGCCCTTGTAACTTCTGCAACTATATGATGCATTGAGATGTATTTCCTTCTGCACATTAGGGATCACGTTGCCTTATGTCATCATAAGGTAGAAATCACAAGGGGATCTTTCTATAAACCTATGGCTATGAGGGGAGGGTGTTGTGAAGGGTTAATTTGATATGTATAATTGTACTTGTATCTTCTCAAAGCTTCTTGATAGACGAGTTATGGTCGAGCTGGAGTATAAACTATGATTTGGATTCTAATGGGTTAGTGCAGTTTGAGCTCATTTCATAAGTCGAAGGCAAGAGGTTAGGTTTGCACGCTTGTCTGGGGTCAAAGGGCTTTACTTAAACTTGTAGTCAGGGGAGGAGGGAGGACAACCGTGCTATGCTGTTATCTTCTGAAACTATTGCTATTTTTTTTTTTTTTTGTAGTTTCAAAATTCATTCAATTTCATTGATGTTATTGTCTTCGTTGGAATCCTTACCTTTTCTTTGTTTTCCTTGTTGTTACATGTTCTAATTTCAGGATGTTATCGACACGTCTGGGGGGTAAGCACACACGCAAATACAACTGAACTTTTTATAATGATTTGTAGTGTAATAATTCGTGTTTTTACCCAAATTTTTTGTTGTTGCCAGTTGTGGTGCTAGTTACAGCATTGAGATCGTATCACAAGAATTTGAAGGAAAAAGACTGCTGGAGAGGCACCGGCTGGTGAATGCTGCGTTGGCGGAAGAGATGAAACATATCCACGCTCTCTCCATAACAAAAGCCGTGACCCCTGATCAATGGAAAGAGCAGGAGGCCAAAAAATCTCAACAAGATGCTTGAAATATGAAATATACACCGGGTAAACCTATTATACTACTAGCACGTCTAGCTGTGAAATTGGTGAAACTTACTCTTGTCTATCTGTTTCATCATTCATGGCTTTGTAACATAAGAAAGCTAACATGAGAGTGTTAGGATCCTGTTAATGCCATATGGGAAGTACTGTTGCTTACAACATATTGCATCCCATATCGCCTGCATTTGGAAAGTCCACGCCTCAGAATAAAATGGCTTAACTCAGGTGAATATTGCTGTTTCTACCTTGAGCTTGCTCAAGTATATCAAGCTATTCTTATGTTAGATTTCTTCCTCTGCATTCCGAAACTGTTACATTCTGTATTAGAATAATCTGGCATGTGTGCTACTGCTAAGTCATTTTTCTGCTCAAAACTTCAAAATCGTAGTCTCAAAATTTTAACTACCCCCATCATTGTTGTTTTCTTGTCGTCGTTGTCGAACCGGAATTTGTGCAAACGTGTTTTTTTTTTTGTGATTTTTATAGGGGTAAGCAAAATATCCATACGCTGAAATATTGAATTCAGATTGGTTTTTCCGGATTCTCGCTTCGGATTAGATTTTTCTTTCTTTAAAAATTCGGCCTTTTCGACCTGTTTTTTTAAGCCGAACAAAACCGAAGTTTGAATTATATGTGTGTGTGTATATATATATATACATAATATTTATTTTATTTAATTATAATATTAATTCCTAATTTCTAACCCGAATTGGATGAAAAATGGAATAATAAATTATGTTTTTAGTTAATAAAATCATAAATAATTGATAATATTAATAATAATAAATATAATTGGGTTTTTGATTTTTGGATTTTTTTTTTGCAAACAATTCGGTTCAATTTTGATTTTGATTCTATAATTTCAAAATTGTAAACTCGTTTCGGTTCGATTTTAATAAAAATTTGTTTTGATTCGATTTTAATAAAAATTCAATTCGAATAACGAATGCTCATTCCTTAAATTTTTTTTATGGTGCATGTGAGTGTTCATGAATTGGGTATGTGTGTGGCGTTGTGTAACAATAGAGTTTTGGGGAAGGGTCAAATTGAGCATCGGCTACATGATACATCTATAGCTTTTACTTACATTTTAGAAAATTTTCAATTTGTCTCTAAAAGTTTCAATTATTAGACCCAACTCCAAAATCAAGTTTACCGAAATATCAATTGGGTCCCTAGATTTAGATTAAAAGTTTTCAGAAAGTTCAATTAAGTCTTGCTATAATTTAGAAAATTACGTTTTGGCCTGGAGAAAATTCTTCAAAATAGTCATATGATCCCAAATTTAGTTCATTTTCATTAATGTGATCCTCAAAGATGAGTTAAATTCTAAATAGTGGCTCTGGTTCACCAAGTGCAAGTATTCATTCAATTTTACTATGTCCAATCCCAAACTATTTCAAAATTATTATTATTATTATTATTATTATTATTATTATTATTATTATTATTATTATTATTATTATTATTATTATTATTATTTGTTTTATATTTTTATTTTAATATTCTAAAAATATATTATTGGTATTATTAATTTTATAAATTATATAAGAATCAAAACTCATTTTGTTCTTTTTATTATTTTTGTTGAACTCAAATGAAAAAAGAATAATTAAATAGAATGTTAATTTTTATAATTGGGGATGCTTATAAAGATTTTTTGGTTATTAAAAAAATAAAATAAATAAATGTATAAACATAACTATAAATAAACTAAAAGCTAGTGCTCATGAAAAGTGAGCGATACACTCTTTTATTTTAAACATATGTTTACTTTGACTGATAAGATGAATAGATAAACATAATTCAAACTAATGTACCATTTATTTTTATGGATTGAAAATTTTGAACTTGTTTTTACCATTTTATATTTCAAATACTCAATCATATGCTTTATTAATTTATCATATCCCTCGTTGTGAATACCCTCTTCTTAGAATTCGTTGATTACAAGTGATTAAATAAATAGATAAAAATAATTCAAGCTAAATCTTCTTAAATGTTGATATATTGATTGATTTTTATTTTATATGATCATTTTATATATATGCCTTATGTGAGCACCGCTTTCGTTTGGTCCACATTATTTGTTTTGTTTTATATATTGAGTTTGATTCTAATACATCAAAAATTATTATTAACATCATTAATTTTATATAGTACATAAAATTCAAAGCTCGGTTTATCCATTTTCTCCATAACTTCAACTAAATGAATAATAGAACAAATCGAACTTTGATTTTTATAAAATTTGTAAAACTAATATGTCAATAATAATTTTTGATGTATTACAATCAAACTAAATATATAACACAAAACATATAATATTAACGAAGATTAAACAAGCATGGTGCTAACAGATGGTGCTCACCTAAGGCATGTATCGTAACATTTCTTATAATATATACCCATACACAAAGGTGAATATTTTCTATACAAACAATACAATTCCAATTCCAATTCCAATTCCAATTCCAATTCCAATTCCAAAGAGTCAAATACAATAGAAATTGTAGTCTTTCACCTTTTACAACCAATAACTTTCGGACACGTCATTATTGGCATCTACCCCATACCCGATTCTAACGCAGCCTCCCTTATCCTCATCCCTCCAAGAAAAGAAGAGAAAAGATAAGAAACCCTACTTCTTTCACCACTCCTTTTCTGCTTAAATTATTCAATTTAGATTGAGATAAAAACAGCAATCGAATCTAGTAAATAGGAAAAAACAAAGTTGCCCAGAAAATTCAATCAAGATTGTGTAATTTTTACCTTAACTGATTAAGCAAAAATTCACCCGAGCTGGTCTCAAATTTGGGGTTTATCAGTTGGTGGACAGCATGTTGGAGAGCTCAATTTTCGTTGAAAACAATGCCGGCTCAGCTCCAGCCGCCGTCAGGATTAGTGACGGCGGCGGCGGTGACGACGGCGACGGCGAGCGGAGCTCAGGCGGACCGCGGTGGCCGCGCGAGGAGACATTGGCGTTGCTCAAAATAAGGTCTGAAATGGACACAGCATTTCGGGACTCCGCTCTTAAAGCTCCTCTTTGGGATGAAGTTTCCAGGTAGCTCTCATTTCCATTTTACTTCATGATTTACCCTAATTCCCAATTCTAGCTCTGCTTCTTCATCGAATTGAATCAATTTGGGTTTTTGCTGCACGTTTTTGTTGTCTGGATTGAATGTTTGCTAATTGATTGGTTCAATTTGTGGTCTTGCCTTTTATCGAGTTGTGAAATGGATTATGCGTCGCGTTGTGCGTGTGTGAACCTGTTTTTGTATGAATAATTGCCGATTTATGAAATTAGGCGAATTTGTAAGGTGTTGGAGTTTATGATTTATGTTGCTATCAGGAAATTAGGTGAGCTTGGATACAATCGAAGCGCCAAGAAATGCAAAGAGAAGTTTGAAAACATCTATAAATATCACAAAAGGACCAAAGATGGCCGATCCAG